>VZRF01014793.1:444565-468209 GCA_013396875.1 Vireo altiloquus
AAATATAATAAGTACTAGAATAGACATAAATCCTGCACATCATGCTGCTATATTGTTTTAATGGAGACATAAAACTTTAAATTATTTTTGTGATGTTTGGCATATGTTATGCATCATCCTTACTATCAGAGGAAGGTTAGGGTATGTTCTTTTCCTGTAGAACAGAAGGACTAGAATAACTGCTACAGAAAATGAAAAAAAGTCTAAGGTCTACAGGCATCTCTCAGACCATCTTTGCTACAGAGAAGGTTTTGCTGCCTGAGTACATTTTGCCTGTACATCCCTCCATCGGTCTGATGCTAAATGTGCCCAGAACAGATGATGCTGTTGGGATTTCTTTTGTAGGCACTGACAGCAGCTGAGCCTGTTCCTGTTGTGTTAGGGTTTGCCGAGTCGTAGTTACCGCAAAAAGTGAAGTAGTGCCAAAAAACTTGAACTGGATCTTTGAATGCTTGTCTGGGTCAGAGTACTCGATCCCTAGGAAGTTCTTCAGGGATTTTGGCAAGAACACCGAGGCCAAAGCCTTTCTGAAAGGGTTTTCTTGCACACTGATCTGCAGGAGAGAAATTATATGCTCAGAGGTGCCATCCTCAGGTCAAGTTCAAAACGAGACAAAAGAGCAGGAGGGTTGTCTGGTTTAGTCAGTGGTCCTTGAGTTGATACTTTGCTCTCACCTTGAGATCCACACCTCTGTTGTAGGAGGTAATGCCGAAGGCCAGTCCTCCAAACAGGCTGGGATCTGGACGCAGGACCAACAGAGCTAAGGACGTGGTTATGACTGACATATTTCTGTCTGTATAGATAACCTTATAGCTCATCTCCTCGGTCATCTTCAGGATACTTTAACAAGAGCAACAGAAAGAAAAAAAAAAAACCAACACTTGAAATGGTCTGCTGGTTTCATAACACACAGACAAGACACCAAAACCCTTTGCTCTAACTTATAATCACAAGGAGCAAGGACTAGAGCAGAATTGGTCCATTTTGGGGTACATGGCACTTCGTCTGCACGGGCTCAGGTGATGGCAGACAGTTGAGTTGGCATGATTCAGTGGGCTCCAGGAGGTGGAAGATACCCTCCTGCGGGGACCACAGAAGGAGCTTCTGAGAAGAACTGAATCAAAATCCACACCAAGTCAAAAACTGTACTTCATCTAGAAGGCAGCAATTTGTAAAATCTGCTAATTTGATTTTTTTCAATCATCTAATTGTACCAGGAGATGAAATATTTGAGCCAAAACAATTTAGTCTGGTAGGAACCTCTGGAAGTCCATCCTCCAGCCCCTCATCACCTCAGGCAGGATATGTTCTGAAGGCAGAGCTGCTGCTCAGGGACTTGTCCAGCAAAGCTCCAAACGGGTAAACTCTGTGTCCTTGCATTTGCCCTTGTCAAGGCTGGCTGCACTGCTCTGGCCAGTGCTCTGCTCAGACATTAAAAACCAGGTAGCTGAGTTCCCTTTAAGACCTCAAAAAAGAGAGGTGTTTTTAAAGCTAAGAACCTCAATTTTAGCATGTGTGAGAATCCCATCATGCATGCATGATCCTAAATATAGATTTTGAAGACTAACATCAAATAGCTGTGTTTAAAAAGTCTTTATAGGCACAGGTAGAGGGTGGAAGAGAGTTGTGTCTCCAGGCTGACATGCCCGTCACTGCTCACTCAGCCGTCACTGCTGAGCCAGAAGGATCCTTGTGAGAAGAGATGACAGCTGGGTGGTCCTTAGGCTGCCTCCAGGCCGGGATGCCCACAGGGAACAACACCGCAATGGGTACTTCTGCAGAACTGGTTCTGCTAAAAGCCCCTTTGACAACACGGTAACTGATTTCTGCTGGTAAGAACCTCAAATATATCTAAGATCAAAATACAGAAATTGCTAGCTCCAGTGATGATATTTTAATAGACTGAATAAATTAGACCATGGTGCCATTTCAGCTTAGGAAGCCTCTTCTGGGCAAGTTATCTTACTTACCTATTGGTTATTTTTCTAAAGTTTTCATCTTCTATTTCTCGCAGCAGAATATAGTCTAATATAGACAATAGAGTCTCTGCGAGCGTCACACTCACATCTGCAAGTTCTACAATATCAGAAATTTTACTTGCAATGATTTTTAGTTCTTCCACACGCAGTGTCGCATCAGGCAAGAGGTATAAAATATGTTGCACAACATCTTGTGCATTCTCTGAAAAAAAAGGAAGGACAGTTGATTTATGTGGCATAACTATCTGTCTGGGCATACAGCCACATGTCTCTGTTAAATGCAGTAGTTAGTCTGCTTCTCCATTTTTTCCAGATGGTCTTAATGCTCCTGATCGATTACAAAATTATGTCCTAAAAATAAGTCAATAAGCCCTTGACATGTCAATGAAACTGGCAAAAACTTCTAAGTAAAATCTGCATATCTCAGATTGTATTTTTAAGGAAGAAAATAATGTACTTTTCATAAGAATACTGTCACCTGCTTTTGGATTTATAAATACTATCTGCAAATAATATTTAGTTTTAACTTTGGTTGTGTTTACAAGAATTTGTGAGCTCCAAATTACACAAGATCTGCCCCTGTCCCTGATGCTGCTTACCTGGTACAGTAGCAAAAGCAAATTCTGAATGGTATTTTTTATCTGTCATTCATCATCTCGTCATCCTTCTATAATATTTTTATAGAAACAGATTTTACAACCTGGGACTCAGACAGACTGTGTGCAACTGCAGATATCTTTCCATGATCTATTATTTGATGTGCGGCTGAGGATAAGGAAAAGCTCTCTGGTATTAGGTTTGTTCACCATTCAAACTACTTGCACTGTTTGGCATAGCTTAGAAAAAGTGGTAGAGGTCATCTCATAACTTACATGAATACAGCACCAACTTTTCAACTCCAGACACTGATTTGTACTTCTTTCTGTGAGATACTGTGAACTGCTTTGATGTGGTAGCAGAGCGTATAGACAGGCAAAACCTGCCACATTATTCACGAGTTACTTACTTAGCTATAAATCTAAGTGTAGGTTTTGAGAATAGATGATTTGACACAGAATTTGGAAGCACCTGCAAAATTCATCAACAATAAAAAACCTTCAAGATGACCAGATGTGCAGGATGCACGAAAACAACCTTAACGCTTCTTCAAACCTGTAACGCGAATATGATCTAACTACAACGATTTTTACTGTGATTAACTGTGTCACTGAAGTAGCTGGTGCTTTACCTTCTGTTATCTTGATATCTTGGAGGTCTAGAATATTATTTGGAAGTTTTTCCAGTAATTTGCATTTAGTCATGTTTGGTTTTTTCCAAAAAGCTTGCTCAAGTTCAATACTAATTTCACTGGAAAATGAAAACAATGTACTTTATTACAAGAAAAAAATATATAATCATGATGTTCCTCATATTTCCCACTCAGGGAACTAAGAATGTAATTCATTAACCCAACTTTAAATGGACTTCCAAGTCAGATCTGACTTACCACTCACCCGACAGTGAGTGGGAGCAGAACCCAAATGCCAGAAGCGCACCTTGAGGTATTGGAGGAGAGGAGCCCTTAAGAGAAGGCAAAAAATGCAACAGAGCAAGGTTTTCCCTTCCTGCCCAAGCAGGTCCCTGCAGCGCCAGGTGATGGGAATGATGGCACACCCTTTTCCCTCAGCCCATGTAGGACCTGCTCTGGATTTCTTTGCATCTTCCTTGGCATGGCACTGCTGCATAGCATGGCACTGCTGCATGCCATGGCAGACTGCCATCTGATTTGCTATCACAAAACCTGCTGCTCCCTCCTGTTTTCCATGGAAGAACCAAAACAAGACGTCTTGTCACTCACCAGCTCCTCTGAGCAGACTGCAGAGGGTTTTTCCTGCAGCTGACCTCTGTCTTGGAGGCTGGACTTGTTAGAGGCCAGGAATAATTTCCCTTGTACCTGGTGTAAGAAAAGCTTTCCGGACAACCCATTAGTGCTGAGGAGGAAATAAATAAAAGCTCTTTAAAAAGATTCAATAGTCAAAAAGAAGACCTTCCCCCTTGACACCCAGGGACCCAGCTGTTCTGCGGACCTGGTTTCCTGACGGGAATGAGTTCTAATTTGCAGATTGGACAGGAGCAATTTACAGGTTTACTGTCTGTGAGAAAATGTTTCTTTAAATATTTCATCTCTTCTTCTACCATTTTTTCTCTTTTGTTTGGCAAGGTCAGTTCTCAGGTAGAGAGTTTCCAACATCATAAACCATATTCAATGACAGCATACCCCCCAGGCTTCTCTAATCTATCAGAAAGTGCTTCACATTGCCCCTCATTTATCCATCAATGTCTTTCCTCCAGGCTTGTTGTTTTATCATCTGCAACCTATATTTTGTAAGTTATTGCTATAAAGTGTGATTTTGAATCTCAGATATGGTCTATTTGCTCTTATCTCTGGCTTACTCCTGTGTTTTAGGGAAGAACAGAGACAGTAACCGAATCAACAAAATTCTTATTTGCCATCTGAGGTCCAATATGCACCGGCATTAAGAAAATGCTTGCAGGGGATTTCATTCGGTTGTTCGGTTTCAGTCTCCCTGGGGTACTGGCTTCCTGGATTTGTGGCTACATCAACTTTACTTTGTCTTTGCTGCAGAGATGCTCAGACCTGCCTGGACACCAGGATTCATGTTTTCACTTGTCTCCATTTGTCTGGAACGCAGGTTTTCGATATCGCTATCATTGCACAATGCTCTACAGACTGTACCTCACATGAGGTCCGTCTGGTTACTTGTAAGGATATTTTCTAGCCTAGCCTCTCCACTGAATATAAATTTGACTAGAAACTCTTATAGACACAATTGCAAAGCATGTGATTTGCAGGGAGGTTTCAGTGAAGTTTTACCTATGGACTTCACAGCCACGTCTTCAGGTTTCACATACAGGGAAAATGATCCCTCTTTGTAAGTGTCATTCAACAACTCTTTGATCTTGAGACTCAAGACTTCTTGTATTTCCAAGAATGTGGTCTTTACAATGGCCTTACAGACGTAGCTACAAATAGAATACACAGACAAGGCAGCCATGTTAGTAACATTTCACAAATATAAATGGCTACAAAATTAAGGAGTAACCCAGATAATTACATTGAATTGGATAATGTACGTATTTTGCTCACCAAAAGTGCAGTCCTACGGTGAATATCACCAGATGCCACTTCTAATGTACACTAGCATCTTACCCCTGGATATATTTTCTAAAGTAGAAAATATTGGGAATACAAGTACAAGAATCTCTCTATAGTTTCATAGTAAATGCCTCTGAAGGTTTCCTAACACATTATCTTGGCAAAGGAACATCCCTGTCACAAGTAAGGGTTTTTCAACATTTAAAGTTTGAAGAGAGCCAGCCATAAAACAATAAGCACCCTGTGACTCCACGGCTCCCTAGAAAACTGGGATTTAACTGACCACTTTCAGTATCTCTGGTGGATCCCACTTCTCCTTGGAACAGCTATTGCTCTAAGTAATTATGCTTGCTGATTCTGGAAGGTATAGAGAGATTGTATGTCTCTCTGAGTGGCTTCACACGTGGCAGAAAAATGCAAGAAGCCAAGGGTGGATGCCTCATGGACCTCTAATTTAATCGAGGGCTAATGAGTGAGAGTTCCTTAGGGCTGGGATATGTCAAGCTTTTTCAATTCACACAGTTGTCCACCACTCATCATGGTGTTTCTAAACCATTCACAGCTCCCTTGGAGGTGATGGGAGTTCAGCTCCTCTTCGTTCTGGCCTGGGGTCAGAAGGCGATTAGGAATTCCTGCAGAAGAGGTGCGGGATTCATCCTGGTATCCTTCTTGGGCACTATCCACTCACAGTTCTGGCCCTGGTGAAGGACCCCGCTCAGGGCCAGCAGCACAAACCTCACAGCTTATCATTGAAGCACTGTGAATCTTCCAAGATCTGGGGTATGAGAGGGAAACCTTGGACGCCCAAACCTGTTTACCCAAGTCAAGTATTCCAATGGATCTGACCTCCATGTGTGCTTTTCTGGTCACTCTGAAACTCAAAGAGCCATGGAGGGATATAATTCCTCCTCCCCCTAAAAATGAAATCAGTACAAGTATGGAAACCCATTTCATAACCCTTGGTCTTACCTTTGTGACATCTGCTTTATCTTCCCCTTCAGTTCACATGGAAGGACACAGAAAGTTAGAAACTGGTTAGAATCAACAGGCACAATTCGGTTCTTAAGGAAAGCAGTCAGCAGAAACTCAGCGTGCTCACTAAAACGGAGCCTGTTGCTTTAAGTATTACTGGGACCTGACACCCGGGAGGAACCTTCGTTTCACAGTACTGTCAGAGGTTCATCAGGATAATTAAATAATTTCAACAAAATGCAATAGCATCAACATTTAGACCCTTCAACTACTATATCATCTATGCAGAGGTAAGAAAAATATACCTGTCTATAAGAGGTATCAGAAAATAACAAATTACATACGTGAGTCCTCTTGTAGGCACTGTGGTGTGGATAATTGCCCCTGAAAACAAAAGAGAACAAAACAATTATTTCATAATAGCATGTAAGTGTAACATGCCCTGTTCTGCTATCACCTAAAAAAAGATCTTGTGACCACAATGAGCCCGACTTTACAACTTAGAAGTCATCTTGAATTCAGCATAGGTATATCTACAGAAGTCACCAGGACCAAGTGCTATAATTGATACGCATTCTGATAAAAAATATTTCTTCCAAAATGGGAAGAACCTTCCACTAATATTTTATGAATTGGATTCATCCTATGTGAACAGTGCAGCATGTTACTCTATCATCATCTATAAAACAAGCAGTACCTGTGGAAGTCAGAGGAGAAAGTAGGAAGTAAAAATAGACATAAAATTACAAAACTGTCTGTACAAGTGACATGTTTACAAATTGCTAAAATATCCCTCTCTGCTGCTCGCAGTTTGGATATGAATACAGGTGGATTGGGTTAAAAGGAATGAAATAGGGAATCTGGTTCAAGAAACCATTGCTCCTAGCACCGTTTTCAAACCATTACATCCTTTCATTAGACACTGCCACAGAAGAGCTAGTGTGATCTTCATCCTGCCCCCAGGGGTCTGTGAGCCTCATTTCCCTCTGTGAACCCCAAACAGACCGGTCAGTTGTAAAATGGGTATCTGGAAACTGACTGCTCAAAGGACAGAGGGTCAAGGTGACACCACCACACAGCCAGAACCTTACCTGACTTTAAAGTTTGTCACAACAAATGCTTCTCCAGTAAATATGATATTAAACTGGAAAAAAAACAGTAACATTTTTATTAACATGATATCAATATTTTCTCTATACCTGCTTGTAAATTTATAATTGTCATCGGAATTCTAAATCCCAATGAAAGTGGCTAAGAATTTTTGCAAAATTTTAACACTTTCCCTTCCTTTGGAATTTCATTTTGTCCCATTATATATTGGATAACATGACTCTGAAACACCACAGTTGTTACATGGATGCTCATTTCTGTGTTGTCCCAGCAGTTTGCATCCTGTACATTGGGTGTGGGACTAAATGACCCACAGAGGTCCCTTCCAACCCATTCTATTCCAACCCAAACTATTCCATGATTATACCAGCTGTCCTCATGTGATACTTGCTGGAAACACATGAGAATGAAAAAAGCAAGCTACTCACCCAGTGCTCAAGAAGCCTCCTTGCATCATAGCAGTCAGGAGCTCTCTCCGTTGTGTAGAGAAGAGAAAAGTTCATGTGAACGTTAAAGAATCTGACTGTAAGGAGAGGACAGAGGTGAGATACATCCTGCAGCTTGCACAGATGGTGCTTGCTTCCCTTCCCATCTCCTCACTCCCCTGTAGAACCATGGTTGTGCTCCCATTCCCATGGCGCTGAGGCTCTTTGGGAAACCCCAGACCGCAGTGTCCAAGTCTATGGTACTGCTGCATTGAAAGGAATTTCATTAAAGACCCCAAGGGCCCAAACACATGGTCACATTATCACACCTTTACAACCAAGCTGTGGTTCATGTCTGGAGTGCACTATCTTAGCTTTTACTGCTTGCTGAGAATGCACAGGCAGAGACAGGAGGATCTGCTGACACGGGACACCTTGCTAAACAGCAAAGACTTAAACACATGACTAAATCTTAAATTGTCACATCTACCGTGTCAGTCAGCGCCAGTGATGATCATGGCAACATTTAAAAAGGCCCCTCGAGCACTTACGTGGAATGGTACCATTGGTACTGGCTGGAGGTATCAGGGCCAGTGTGGAGGCTCTTGCTGAGGATGTTTCACTGAAGGCTGCTGGAAAGAACAAAAAAAGGCCTGAGAATCCAAGCTGGCAAAAGTGCAAGGAAGAGCACAGTTCAGGTGAGAAAGGTTTGAGTCCTTCTGCAAAGGTCATCATTTCAAGGAGCTGCTGCGGTTCCACAGACCTCAGCAGGGTGAAGGCAAAGGGGAAAATACACCTACACAGGGTTTTCTTTTTTATAGAGAGGTAAACACAGCATAACAAGAGGGAAAAAACATTATTTAGGTCATAGAGCTTACGTACCTTTATTCTCTTGTGCTGGAGGACAGTTATCTGTGTTCCCTTCTTGCCTGTATAAGCTGGGCCAGCCTTTGGGAAAAGGCATTTGTAATGCTTGTGAGAGGAACATTGATATTCATGGTCTCTGGCATAAGGATTCCCATTTTAAATACTGACCATCCTGCCTGCTGTTTTCAAAGTAAAAAGTTCCAGGCATTCATTCATAGCTAATTTTCCTCAAAGTGAATCACCTTGTCAAAGCAGATATGACTTTTGCATTTTGCATGCAATCTGCCATATCACCAGGCAGACAGGGAGAAAATGGATGATGTTTGCCATGCGTGAAAGGAAAGAATGTGTCTTTAGGAACAGGCTGTGTGAGCCTGCTTGTAGGTAAGACCAGAGATTGATAGATAAGATGGTAACAGAAAGGAGCCATAAAATTCAGAGGAATGGTACTAATCGACAAGGAGTGTTGTGCAATCAAAGCCACGTAAAATTCCTGAATTTAAAGAAGAAAAGAGACTCAAAAGGGGAGAGTGGGTGTGTTGCATATTAGGGGGATCATGTAGCAGGTGATTCGGGAAGCCTGTACCTCTCAAGTACCTCAGCCAATGGGGAAAGAGAGACAATGATGTGGCGAGGAAAATAGTATTAAATGGAGGCTGTATCCTCCGACAATTCGAGAGGCCTCAGTGGAAGTCCCATGGCCTCTCCCTTTATTTGAATGAAGTTACAGGACTCCTCTGTCTCCTTTTCGGCCATAAACCTCTGGTGTTGTGAGTTTTTCTGCACACACGTACAACTGAAAATTGCAGTGAACTGCTAACCCGGTAGCATTACAGGCTTGGGTGCCCAAAGAAAAGCGAGATCACAACATTTTGCCCAAGAAGTATCATTTCCTTGCGAGGCTGGTAATTGGTGTTTTTCACTTCACACTCTGACACGACTGTCAGAGACTCGACATACCAAGCCAAATGTCTATGAATAAGGACTGTGGTCAGAAAGAAGCAGGATGAGACCGTGCTTAATACATAAAACATTGTAACATTTCTCTACTGTAGTTCAAGGTAAGGAGACTTACCCACGCTTGAAATGCAACAGTCCATCTCTGACTCACTCAAATGAATGGCAATAACAGAAGCAGGGGCTGTTAATAACTTGAAGTCTCCTATTTTTTATCCTAAATGACTTCAAATTATCTTGTGAAGTTCAAAGGACAGCTGCAGTTAAAAGCCCCTTCTGAGCAGGCATGCTACAGTAGCTAAGCTTCTACTTCCTAGACACAGAATTGATTTTTCCCTTTGCACTAAGCCACAGGCTGTGAACTCAGTGCAGAGACAGATTGGAGCAAGTGGACAACAAAGTTACTGAAATCCCGCTCTGAGGTGTCTCTCCAGGTTTGGCTCTTGCAGACTAAGCTCAGAACCTCCGCTCTTCAGCTCAGACCTCCAGCCTCTGAACATTCCTCAGAGGTGTCTTGGTGTCACCTCATGATCTAGGAAATGGTTGTGCTTCCTCAGCGGAGGCAGAGTGCTCAGGGCTGGTGGAGAGCTGAGCCAGGAGGCTCCCACACACCTGGAGGGAGTAGGATGGAGAGCAAGCTGTTCCAAAGATCAATCTGTCAATTGTCAACGGCTGATCAATCAATCAATCAATCAATCAGCAACCTCTTTTGATGGAGCACAGTCCCTGTTGTTCCTGGGATGCACAGAAAGCTGTAAAAATAGCAAGACTGCTTTTCTCACACTTGATGAAACTTAGATTTCCATTTGAACATCTCTCCTCTTTACTCAGGCCTTTTGCGTCTGAGATAGCAGTAAACTTTGGAAATCAAAGAACTAATCTACTCTGCTTTACTCTTCCACCAAAACACTTGCAAGTCCAGGAGCAAGCTGCCACATCACCATTTCAAACCCATTGCCTGCGGTAGGTCAGAAACGTGACTCGGCACAATGGGTGTTTGCTGACTCTTTATTTGGAAAAAAAATCCACAGGCTTTAGCTCATTGAGCTGCACGACAGACCTGGATGTTCCATCCGCAGAGCTCCTACCAACGCTAACACTGTTTGACAGACTCAGGAATACACAGAAAACAAGAATCCAGAAGTATCTAATGAATTAGACACAAAGGAAACTGACTCCTCAAAAGAAAACAGAAGGATCTGGAACTGAGGGGATGCGGCTTTTCCTCCAGCACCTGTGCACACCAAGCCCTCCCTATCCTCACAATATACTACAGTGAGGATACAAAGGGCCTGGGCCCCAGCTCTGCAGAAAGGCAGATATTCCAGCATCTCCAGGGACTTAAATTCCACAGCTTAAACTTGTAGTGAAAACCGGTATGCCTTCCTGTGGAACGAAGCTGCAGAGATGGTTCCATGAGCCCCGGTGGGACGCAGCAAATAATGAGTCCCTGGTTTCAAACTGACAGAAAACGAGTGCCTCTTTACAAGCCTTTTTAAGAACCGCTGCCATTAGAGGGAGTGAGACAAGAATGCAGAACGGCCAGGTGTGCCCTATTGCTGGAAAAAATATTTTTTTTATTTCCTACAGAAATATAGACACAATATTAGGATATGATCCATCAAGTCACATTCCAAACTATTAGAACACCTCGGGTTTAACTGGTCTCCCTGCATGTTCCAATGCTGCAGATCCTCTCCAGGTAGGATTGAATCTATCAGTCATCGCACAGGGCGATTACAGGCTCCACTCTCTTCCTGTTGTTATCAGTGTAATACTTTGAAAAGCATTGCCTCGGGGGTGACGTATGATATCACCCCGTGTCAGGCACAATGGATCAGAAAAATCTGATAGGGGAAAAAAAAAAATACAATGAGAAATTGCCAAACAAAGCCCAAACTCGTTCTGATCAGGGATCTCACTCGGAATTCTGTGTCCATCTCCTGACAAATGAAAGCATGGTTACAACTTCACAGATATGAATTTAATTCTTTCTCTCTCATTATCACAAGAAGAAAAAAAAAATCTATTTATTCTCACATGTCAAGGAACATTACCAGTGGGCAGGTGTGGGACTGGCAGCCTGCGTCCTCTAACCCCATTTGCTTTAATTAACATGTATGTAATCCTGCTCGCAAAAAGAGGACTAAGGCGTGATGACAGGTGAGGTCTGAAGCTATGAGAGCACCTTCTGTACCACTGACCTTTTAAAGCCCTACTCAAGAATTTTGATTTAATAATTAAATAAATGGTTTATTTGGCATCCTGTAAATATATATGGTTTCCAATAGATGAGCAGCAAAAATGAGACTAACCAATAAGAGAACTGCAATAAATATATTTCTATATTAATAGCAGTCATTTTCAGATATTGGATATTCATCCCTCTCCCAGATTATTTAAAATTAAGAAAAAAACCAGAAAGCGGTGTGTGGGAGAGGTAGGGGGAGGAAGAAATGAAGACTGAGTCAGTGAAAGGATGAGAACACAGACTTCTACACTTTTAGTAACGGCCCAGCTGAGCTGGAAAAGCAAAGGACCATCTTCAAGATCTCTGGGAAAAAAGTGAAGGAAGAACAATAATCTTACTCCTGCTACATCAAGGAAAGCCAATGCAATTGAGACAATAATTACAGAACTTCTAAAATGCCAGCACACCTTTTTGAGGCTTCTGGCTATGATTGTATGAGAAGCTTCACTTGCTTTCCCTAAATGAGCCCTAGCTTTCCAAAAGTGATGTAAGATTTCTAAAACAAAGCAGGCTCCCTAACTTCCCGGCACAATTGCATAACCTGTATACTGCCAAAGAGAACCAAGCAACATTAACTTAAAACATCCAGAAACGACACCTATAAACACAAGAGGAAACCTTCTAGCTAGAAATTGTGGCAGGGCATAAGCAGCAATTTGAGACGTGACATTAGCATTGACATGGCACTTCCCCATGACATTTCATTACATGGCAATGCTTTGGCACAACTTCTTACACGCCTGTTTCAGATTTTCTCACGCAGACTGAACATGCGTGATCTCATATGGACAATCCACATGAACCACATCCAGGTGCAGCTTCCCCTGCCTGACAGATGGGACATAAATGTCAATATGTGTTTACACTGCTCACTGTCATCCCCACCTCGTGTATCATCAGTCTGCCTCTGTGCTACAGTGGGCTCATGAAATCCAGTTAATTAAAGAGTAGATTTATAGTGGTACTAAAGGTCTTGCTAATACCTGACACGTGACAGATCCTCAAACATGATTAAATTCTAAGAATATATCTGTAATTTCACAACAGCCATCTTAGCTTTTGCTCTTGGGAAGATGTCAGACTCCAGTAACCCTTCTCCCAGTGTGGATCATAAAGTGGATCCAGTAGTTCCATAGGCAAGTGTGGCCTCAGTGCCTGTCAGTGTAGTTCATCACTCATGAGACATGCTGCTGTCTCTCCTTGCTTCTATCTTCTGAATATTTGGGCCAACATTTTACTGCCTGAATGTCCGATTCAGGCAGCTCTGGAGAATCCTAACTAGAAGAAATCACCTGGTTCGTGAGGACCGCTTTAGAAGAAAAGGATACTTTGACCACTGAAAACCTCTCTCTAGCATGCTTTGCCTCACTAAAGATATGCTCCAATTCATCCAGGTCATTTCTCTATGAAAAATTAAAGTCCAGGAACACTGAGTGGAGGCTTTGATCTGAGGTGCTAAGATTTTCATCATCAAAATTGACTAAGTTTCTCTCGACTTCTTGCCAAGCCAAGCACACACCTTTCCCACAGATCAAATGGGCCCAAGGGTAAAGTTTTAATTGGAAAAGGGAAACTGGGCCTCCTCCCTCCTCATGAGATCATGCCCCCCAGCCAGGTAAACAAGTGGGGAAATATCTCTGCCGACACGTTGCGCAGGAGGAGGGGTGTTTGGATAGAGGCAGTGCAGAAGGCAGCCAGGAGACAGATGGGAAGGTTGTAATTTACAGCAATTGTTAATAGTGCCTGTGTCCTTTGGTTCAGGACAAGGGAGGGTGCCACCAGGGAGGGAGAATCCCTCTGAGCACAGGTTTCATCAGGGGTCAGAGATTTTGTGACGATCTCACTGCCTTGGACCCAGATTTGATAAAACCTGTAGCAGGAGATGGGGAAGCGTAGTGGGAACTGAGGGGAAGTCGGTGGGTGCTGCATGTGATGGAGATATGCCATCTCTCGGCATGCTCCTTGGATTCTCAAAGGGGACACCAAAAATGACCAATTACTTCATGCCGTGACTCTGCTTTCCCTGGGAAGCCATCAGCTTTCAGAGAACTAGCAGATAAAGATTCACTGTTATTGTGAAGCACCTAAACGTATCATTAGTTTTACGTAAATAAGACTGTCAATCAGTCAATCAGTCAGGAGCCGGTAGATCTGGATGATCTTTAAGGTCTCTTTCAACCCAAATCATTCCATGATTCTATGAGTCTATCATCTAACTAATGGCATTAAATATTTTTAAACATTTTAGAAGAAAATATCTGAGTCCAGTCTACCTCGCTCAATACCAGGCCAGCTCAGCAGCAGGTTGTTGACCCAGCAGAAGGATAAAACACTAAAAGGTTCATCCAAAAGATGCCACCTCCAGAGGATTTCAGTGTCAGAGCCTGCCCCTGTCAGCTTTCCCTCATCCATAGCCTCTGTATCCCTGCAAAGAGGAGCCTCTGTGGGGAGAACAGGCAATGTCATAAGCATGACCACAGCTCTGCCCACTCGTAATATTAATCACAGCGGCAGTGACCCGGGGGCCATGTGAGAATCCCAATCAGTGGAGGATTCCCTGCTCTGTGTGTGATCCCCAGGACACACAAGCCCCAGGAAGATGAAGTAACTCAGACTCACCACAGCGCAGGTGACGGTCCCCTACGGGGCGGATGGTGCTGAAGTTCCAGAACTCCTCCTTCCAGCTGACAGCATTCCCCATGGCGCAGTCCAGCAGCTCCTGCTGGCCCAGCACACGGTCCCACAGCTGGAAGTAGTACAAGCTGCCAATGAAGATGTTGCTGACCCTTCCAATAAAGCCACCCCTCCTCTCGTGCAGATGGCCCAGCACGAGGCTGCCATTGGGCTTCAGGCACTCCGTGCTGCCCACGGCCTCGCTGTGCACGAGGTCACCGCTGCAGTAGACCTGCAGCAGCTGCCTCCTGCTGTCCCACAAGCAGCACACAGTGTACCACCCAAAAAGAGCCAGGTCAATCTCAATATCTCGTCTGGTGCCAAAAAGATAAAGTCTCAAGTGCTTGTTTTCTCCAGAGAGCCCAAGTTCTGGGTTATTTATGTCTGTTGAGGTAGTATCAATGTCATAGGAAAACACTGGCCACGAGCTGATGTCGGCAGTCCGGTTGAGGTCAATGCACACCGTGAACTGACAGAGCTTAGGGATACTGAAGTTGGCCAGGGACACATATTTGTCATCCCTTCCCAGTAAATCCAGGCGTTCTCCATGCAGATAGCGCGTTTCTGTTAGAAAACAGCATTGGAAAAGATAGTAAACAAGGGAAACAAAATGTCACTTCCAAAGAAAAAGCTGCCCTATGTCCTCATTTGAGTACTTCCCTGATTTATGATTAAAATAATCTAAAGTTTATTCTATTTCTCATTTCTTCTGCCTTTGAAATTTAATTGAGACCACTACCAGTAAAAAGACAAATTTAACCCTGCAAAGCAAAAGAAAGTCCTTAAGACATGTCAAATAGGAATCAATACATAGTTCAGCTCTAGGGTCCACATGGTCCAGTATCAGTTTGGGTGTCCGATTTTCTCATCCAAAGCTGAGAGAAAGTTGATAGATTTGGCAGGACCTATATGTTAATTCAGTCTTTTTATTATGAAGGTTTTCTTTGGAAAGAGTTTGAGTTTTCCTCAACACCCCTGAGTGTTGGAAGTGACCCCAGTCCTAGAGGGTGCATTTTAAAAGCATGAATTATCTCTGTGCCCTGCATTGTTCTTGAGGAGAAGTCAAAGAAAGAAATATAAAATCCAGCATAGAACTAGTTATCATTTTGCTAGGATTTATGGTGGAGTGAAAGGATGCCGAGTGTGTTCACGATGCACAGCTTACTGTGCTTGACGCAGGGCCTGAGTTATTACTGCAGAACTTAGTTCTGTCAGTAGCTTTGCGCTTTTCCCGTGACACCACGGAGCAATTGCACACCTCTTATTTTACAGTGACCAAAGTAAAACTAGAAAAAAAATCATACAGAAATGCAGGAAGACAGTCAGGAAGGAAAGAAGTGAATAATGACAAAACCATGAGCCTTTTCACCTCCAAACAGGGACAACGGCTGTGAGGCAACCAAAACCTTACATTTCATTCCTTGACGTATTTTCTCATTTGTACTGACTTATCTGCAGCCCAGACTGAACCAACATGTCAGGAGAGGGTATGCATCATGTCCAGACTTGTAGGTCTCTGGCCAGCATGCTTCTGGGACACCAGTACTGGCTGAAGGGAAAGGTCCAGAACAAGAACAACTGCTGCTCTGGGGCGGAACGTGAGGAAAGTGGGCTCCTGTGGGGGTAAACTGTGTGTGCACAAACCGGGACACCATCTGACACTGTCAGGCTGAGGGATGCCCATGGAGCCTGCTGGCATCCATGTGATTAATCCTGAGCAGGATTACTGTACCTGTCAGGGGAAAAAGACGAGCAGCAGCCATCAAGATGCAAAGAACCTTGTCAGCAAAGTGCTGTTCAGGGCCACACAGGAACCTCTTCATTTTCTAGGCATGCTCTGAAAAAGAGATGTTGGTGAGCACCCCCTTCCCACTCACTTGGCTGAGAAATTCAAACTGCTCCTGCAATGTGCTGGAGCACAGGAGACCAGAAGTCCTCTCTCCCTGTGACTGGGCTGAGTCACTAGACCAGTCATCTCTGTAAAGGTCACAGCTACACAAACCCTCTGGATTCTGCTGGATTCCAAAAGAGATTAAGTTTATACGACGACCTATAACACGTGTTGTGTTCATCTGCCAAAACTCTGCAAATCTGTTAGCAACTTTCAATCTGCTTTGACAAAGAGGTGAAGTTCCTAAAAACGTAGGGAAATCAAGAGAAAGCTCTGCCAGTGCCTCTAAGCTGAGTGTGCTGACCCGCAGTTATATCCTACAGACTCTGGTGGGATGGTAAACCACACAGCAGCAGACAGGACCAAGGGTACGGGGAGAAAAAGGGACACAAAGATGATCATGGACAGCACGGACAATAAAAGTATTTGTTCCCACCCCTGGGCTCTGTCACCCCTGGGCAAATTTTCATGAGTGTAATTAAGCCCTGGGAGCATGCTTGTAATTAAGAAAGGGTTAGTTCCAGTTCAGTGTATGCTAGTTCCTAAGCATACAACGAACACTTAAAATTGAAACATGCCGGTCTAAACTGGAAGGATTTTATTCTGTTCTGTACTTCCCTTTGACTAAAGTTGCTTCCAAAATGACTACAGTTAAACCAGAGCAAGGGAGTGGACAGTGAGCCCCTATGTCCGAGAGCCCTAGGATTCGCTCACTTCACCGGGCACCAAAGGAAGGACTTAATCTTGATTTAGGATGACACTAGATTAAATCTTCACCTATTAGTGAGTTACATAAAATGACCGTGAGGGATGAACTAGATCCCCAGATGGTCTAAGATGGCCAAGCTCCACTCAGTGGAGTAGCCTGGCTTCACGTCAGACACAGCCCTTGCCTGGGGCTCCCCGCAAAGGGTGACAGCAGCCTGTCCTCTGGCAAAATGGAAGTTGTCCCTTTGTGTTCAGATATGTAAAATGAACATTAGAAAATTATAAAAACCTCGGAGGTAATAACAACTCTCTCAATTTCCTTTAAAGATTTCACTTTGCAAAACTTACAATGTCAGGAAATGCTATCCGGTTTTCCATTAACTGCTGTGACAACAAATCTCTTCTCCCAGCTTTCTCCATTATTACTCCAGCAATTTTTTGCTGACTTTTGCAGTAACATTTAAGGAATAAAACATTATGCTCCCAGCCTGTGGTACCTAAATAGGACTTCCTATATACTTACATACTTGCTTCTAAAAACACCATCGTTATTTAAAGGCTCTGCTCAAAAACTCACCTCCCCATGTAGCACAGAAATTCAGGCAGCTTTTTGCTCCACAACGTTTCTTCTATCAGATGCCAAAAGACTGGTGAAGGAAATATAAAGAGAAGATCAGAAGAGACGTTGTGATGTCTTCAGTGGGTCAGGAAATGAAGAGTAGGTTATTTCTGTTCTGAAACCACATTTCTTAGGTCCTTTAAAAACTGCCGTGATAACAAATCTCTGCTCCCAACCTTCTCTTTTATTACTCCAGAAATGATTTGTTGACTTTTGCAATAATATTTAAGAAACAAATCATTACACTCCCAGCCTGTGGTACGTCACAGAGTCACATAGGTTTTGTCCAGGACAAAGTCCAGAATATGGAGCACTGAAAAACACAAATTAGAAAGAAGAAACTGAAGAATTCCCTTCATTTCTGTTTCAAAAGTGACTGCACTAAAGAACGCTAGCTGTAAATTCCCCACAACAACTGTCTAGCTTCTATTTGTAGTATATAACACTACAGTGTAAAGATCAACACCAACATCTTTCTTCCCTCCTGCAAGATATTAATGAGTCATTGCCAAGTTCAAAAAATACTAATTATTGCTTGCTGCTGAGAAAGACTTCATGAGTGAGGTCTTGGAGAGAGTGGGCCCTTGGAAGGACAACCCCGTGTGCCTGTCACTTTGGCCAGCCAGAGGTCATCTCCTGAATTTTATGAGTTAGCTCCAGAGGCACAAAATGGGCCCTGGACAGCTGGTGGCTGTCTCCTGCAGGAGTGTGATCTTAAACGTTTTGGCAGCAGCTCTCAGTAGCTCACCTCCCTTACTGGATCTGAGAGGGATGTAAGAGGAACCAGAGAAAGCCTGGACCTCCCAAGGCTGCTGAACACTGTCCCCTGCTCCTCCAGGCACTCTAGTCTCTGGACTAGAAGAGAAGTGTCCCTCACTTCTGCTTTCCTACGTAACCTACTCATCCATCGTCACCTTCTTCCTCACAAATCTGTCTCCTCTTCCTGGTTACCCCCATTTAAACACCCCTGACTTCAAGTTTTTCCTCAAAAAACTGAGCATCCCTTAGCCAAACTGCTTTATATCTCAGGAGTTCCTCTCCTGCTTTGCCTTCTCCCTGTGCACCAGCAGAGACCCTCTCACAGTCAAGTAGCTGCAGCTGAGCACCCTCCTGCCATCCACTGGCCTCAACCAGCAGGTCTTGGTCTCCTTCTATTACAGGCAGCTCACATCCATGGAAATTGCTTGGCACGCACTGCATCTCACCAAATCCATGCTGCATAGCTTTCATCATTCGCATCAACTCTTGCATGGAGAGCCTTTCTTCTGAACAGGGACTCCACAGGACTTTTCAATGATTTCCATTTCCTTCATCTTATTTTATCTGTTTCCATGGTTTTCAGCTTACTTCAATGCTTGCAATTATTCAGCACAAGGCATTTATCGGCTTCACTGGAGATGATTGCAAAGGGACTGGAATGCCGCGAGAGCGCATCTCTTCCGTAACTCAGAGGCAGACCCTGATTGAATGACCAGCATCCTGCATCCATTTCTAGTCAAAACTTTCACGGGAAGATTTAAAAGATGACCCTTAGGACTCAGAGCAGGAAAGCACTGTGATTGAGGAGTACAATGAGATGAAGAGAAGCAGAGAGCAAAGACAGAACACATTCAGGCTAACTAGGGCCATTCAGACAAAAAGAAATCTAGCTTTATATTGGATGAGCAAAAGATTTTGCCAGGAGGTTGCTATGGTGACTTTTCAGCTCTCCCAAACCTCCTCATACTGTAATTACATCTCAGAGCCTGGGAGCTAGGCATCTGTGATTCTCTGGAGGAAGAATGTGGGTGGCTGGCTCTTCGGGATGCTTGTTAACCAGCCATTTTAAGTCTAAAACAAAAAGATTCATATACTTGTGCCTTTAACAGGTGTTTACATTGTCCATGAACCCTTCAGGCATTTCTGGCTGCCATGATCCAAGACCTTCTTGAATAATTTTTAACTAAGAGGCTCCCTTTTCAGAGCACCTCCATGCTGCAAAGGTTAACTAATGGATGTTTAGCTCCAGCTGGGCTGAGCTTTCTTCATGTCACTGCACATTTCAATTTGGTCCCTAAACTAAAAGATGCACAACGACGGCAGTATTTTTGCATTTCCTCAGCTTTTGTTATTTACTTCAGTTGTCACTGACTGAGCACTGAAAACACAGAGGATGTGTAAATATTGTCCACACTCTGGTCAACAGATTTACCCAGCCCTGCACAGCTCCCCTGAGATAATGCACTATTAAAAAAGAATTAAGGCCCAAAATACATAACCTTTGAATCAGAAAAAATCAGAAGGCTGTTGTTCAAAATAAACAGTGTGAAATACTGAACAGCTAAGGGAACCGGTACTAAGTTTCAAAACACACTTGTCACTCTTTTTGTTCAAAACAGACGCATCGGATGCCTCGCACAGCCACACAGCACAGGGACTTGGTTGCACAGGGCAGCTGGCCAAGGAACAAATAGCTGGAACTACCCTCAGAACACTGACCTGTAAATTACGTAATAAAATCATAACAAACACCATTTATGGATCATAAACCACAAGCCAGTAAATTTTATTGTAAAATATTAGATTACTTCACTACGTAAGGAAAGAAAAAGACAGCAGGGTGTTCATCTTCTCTTTCAACAACCTTGAAAGATGCAAATACTAGGGAGTATTTTCTGAGAGCTGACAGCTAGTCCATACAAACGTCTAGATTACAAACTGGTTCAAGTACAAAATCGATGTTTTAATTTTTTTTTTTTTAAATTTCATAGCTAGGAGAAAATATTTTTGACCATGAGTTACTGAATCTTAAAGTGACTATTTCAGTATCCTGGCTAAAATCCATATGAAGCCGTAGGTATTCAAGCAATACAACTTAAAGGACAAAACCACACTTTCAGATTTGCTCACGTCTTTTACTACAGGCTGATTCTAGAATGACATATGTTTCGTTCTGTCAAAGTACCCCAAGCAGGTATCATAAGGTACCCCAGCAGCTCACTGGGGGCCTCACCCCGCGCCGAGCTGCTCCCCTCGCACCGCGCTCTGCCGCGCCTCCGGCGCACATCGCTTCGCACCACCACCGCTCCGCGCCAAAGAGGGCACAGCAGACACAAGGGATACCAGGTAAGAGTTGGGATACAAGTTAGGGTACAGGGGCACCAGCCCTCACCCCACTCCTAACCTTAAACAGCACCCCTAACAACACTCTTTTCCCCCCAGGCACAGCACAACATAGCAACCCTAACACATGGACAATGCCAGAACCCTCAAAGGCAAACAAAACCCACTGCAGAATGGTGGCGATGATATCTGTGGACTAGAGAGCGACAGGTAGAGGCTGAAGCTGAGCAGTTTTTTAGCAGTTTTTTTCATTTTCTTCAGGTATTTTAAAGGATATTTTAGAGTATCTTAGGGCTTTTCTGGGATTTTTTAGGGTATTGTTAGGGGTTTTTTAGGGCTTTATTTGATTCTTAAGCATATCATTAGGGCCTTTAGTACTATTCAGAATTTTTCTAGCACCTTTTTAGGGCTTCTTCGGGACTATTTAGAATTCTTTGGGGCTTTTTAGGGTATCTTTAAGGCTTTTTAAGGACCATTTAAAATTAGGGCATTTCTAGGACTATTTAAGGTAGATTTTTAGGGGAGTTTTAGGGCTTTTTTAAGACTAGGGTATTTTTAGAGGTTTTTTAAACGAAATATTTAGGGTCTTTTCAGGGCTTTTTTAGGACTTTTAGAGTATTTTTAGGGATTTTAAAGGAATATTTATTAAATTTTTAGGGTACTTTTAGGTTTTTTTCAAGATTTTTAGGGTATTTTTAGGGCTTTTTTGGGACTAGGGTTTTTGATGGAATTTTTAGGGTATTTCGGGGAATCTTTAGGGCTTTTTGGGTCCTTTTAGTGTTTTTTTAGGAGTTGTAGGTATTCTTAGGGTTCTTTAGGACATCTTTAGGGTGTCTTTGGGCCTTTTTAGGGCTTTTTAGGGTTAGAGTATTTTTTAGGTATTTTTAGGGTTTTATTAGGGATTTTTTGGGGTTTGTTAGGGCCTTCTCAGGGTGTTTTTTAGGGAATTTCTAGAGGGGGTTTAGGGCCTTTCAAGATTTTTTTAGTGTTTTGGGGCATTTTTATGGCATTTTTAAAGTTTTTCAGGGACTTTTCAGATTAGGGTTAGGGTTGGGGTTAGGGTAGGATTAGGGTTGGGTTAGGGTTAGGGTTAGAGAATGGGTGCCACCTCCTAAGATTGCAAATGGCATAGGATTTCTCCCAGACCAAAGCTTCTGGCAGCTAAGACTCAGGCTGCCCTTGGAGCGCCAGACACCACGCAGGAGCAGAGAAGGAACAAGGCAGAGAAGAGCCTGAGTGGTAGACAAGGCAGCATCCTCAGACCTCCTAGCCCTTTGCTGTGGGGCGACCACCAGCCTGCAAGACAGGAGCTGGGGAGGGTTTTGAAGCATTTGGAGGCTGCCCTCCGTTTATTTTTCTAGAAGATGCCCCTGTCGGAGGGGGGATGTACATATGTAAATGGCATTATTAAAGAAACATAGTGATGTCCTGGCTAGTTTGATTTGGTTTTGCCCTTTTGGGGACAAGTAAAAAGGGAGAAAATTGGAGTCTGCATGGTGATGATATCATTTCAGGCAGTGGAGGAGAAGGTGAGTAGGGTATGAGTGGCGTTAGGTGGTGTCCTCCCAAAAAAGGGATGATACAGCCCAAAAATGCTTGGAAGTTTAAAGGCTGTGTTTGTGCAGAAAATATTAAAACTATAGCTTTTCTTATCTTTATCTTTATATATANTATATATATGTATTTTTATATATACACAAAATTAATGGTTTTTATTAAAATTCATTTCAAAATACAACTCCATATCTACTGTATTATATGCAGGATCTCGGAGGATAAGAAATTCTAAGTATGGACATAAATGGTATAAAAATGCAAATATAACTGTTGTATATATAAATTAAACAATAAAGGCTTGATAATTGAAGAAAATATGGTATCGATGAAAGCAATAGAAATAGCTCAGTGTGTTCAGAGTTTTTTTCTCTCAGCGTAACATAGCCTGAGAGTGTGGCTGGTACTTAAGTCGCTGCTGCCACCTGGTGACAAGAAGGACGCGCTGCAGCCGCTCGGTGAGACTGTGCCAC
The DNA here is from genome assembly GCA_013396875.1 of Vireo altiloquus. Taxonomy (NCBI): domain Eukaryota; kingdom Metazoa; phylum Chordata; class Aves; order Passeriformes; family Vireonidae; genus Vireo; species Vireo altiloquus. The sequence continues at coordinate 467,304 of VZRF01014793.1, forward strand.
ACCCAAAATGGCGGCCGGCCACGGGCGACGCCGTCCTTCCCAAGATGGGAGGTGGTCACGCATGCGCCTTGGGGAGGGACAAAATGACCCATCGGCAGACCCATCGCCTCACACAGGCGTCTTCCCGCCTGCCTGAGCCCGAGCCCAACCCCGGCCGCGACTCCGCACTTGCGGCACGATTCTGCGCGGCGCCTTGCCGTGTGGGGACGCAGATGGTGCAAGAGCAGAGTCGGCGTCAGAGTCGGTGTTGGGTTCATGCAACGGAATAAATGCTTTTCTGAGGAGCGGGACCCTTCTGCTGTACAACACAAAAGACGGCGGCTCAGCCAGAAGCGGCTTCTGCCAGATCCTAAGATGGCGAGAAAGGGCAGAAGTCACGTGTTGCCACACCAAAGATGGCAGCTCAGCACGCTGATTTTTGTCCTTCTAAAGATGGCGACATCAGGTGTATGCATTTTTGGATAAAGACCAAATTTTTACCCTCTGATTTTGGTGCGAAGCAAGTAAAGAATAATCAAAATATGAACTAGTTCTCATGAAACTCAGCTTTCCAAACATTCAGGATCAAAAAAGATGGGAATGCCCTTGGCAGAAAAGCACCTGTGGAGCAAAGCAGGCTTCAAATGCCTGTAAGCAGAAAATCCCAGAGAAATGGCTGCTGGCTCCTGGCATCCCAGGCTCGCCAGGCAACCTTCAGGTTGGAGGAGCCCTCTGAGATCACGGTGCCCAGCCGTTTCCCTGGCGCTGCCAGGGCCACCACCGTCACACGTCCCCGAACGCCACATCCGCACGGCTTTAAATCCCTCCTGGAATGGGGCCTCCACCACTGTCCCGGGCAGCTGTACCGGGGCTGGACAGCCTTTCCACTGTGAGACTTCCCGACATCCAGCCTAAACCTTCCCGAGA
>VZRF01014794.1:0-84135 GCA_013396875.1 Vireo altiloquus
TGCTCCTGGAGTGGAGAGGTGTCAGGCTGGGGAAACTCTCCTGCAGGCTGGGGAAACACTTTCCAGTGGAGTCTTGATCTTTTGAGGCTTTAAGTTTAGAAGGGGAAGAAATAAAATCTCAAAGAGGAGGAAAAAAAAAAAAGAAGAAAAAATTCCGTTTCTCGTCTCTCTCTAAAAAGAGCAGCGCTGAGAGCCAGCCAGAATCAACCTGAGGAAAAAAAACTGCCTTCTCTTTATTTCTCTGTGAAGGACACAGTGTTGTCTGGGCTGGGTTGATTGTCTTCCCGCTTTCAGGCTCCGTTTACAGACATAGAAAAGCATACAATTCACTTTTCTGGGCATGGGCAGACAATATAGGATAAACCATCAAAGGATAAACTCTAAGACAAAAGTCACTCTAAGACACAGTAATACTTGCAAAGATTTTTAGTACAGCAGTGTTCCAATGTCTCCTCTGAACCATATGCTCTGAACCAGATACTCATCATATTCAGCTTCCAGGACTACTGAATCTAAATGAACACATTACATGACCATACTAAAGCTCTAGTCTGCAATATCAAGTTTTATCTGTACAACTCATTTTATGTTGCTAGTGAAATTTCAAGTTAAAAAGCCTTTAGTTCCTGCTAAGTACATGCTAAGTCATCTCTTCTACTGTAAAAAATAATGTAGAGCTTTTGTTCCTGGTACATACCTGCCCTCCTTGAATACTTCCTGCTATTCTCATTACAGAGTTGAAAAAGATAAGAGAGAGCTTCTGTATGAAGACAGACAAAGTAAATTATGATTCTATTGCTTGAAAAGCCACAACTGAATGCAAATGCGATACAAGCATGAAAAAGGTGACTATTCCAGTGTACGTGATGCAGAATTTCAGAGGACTTATGCTATGGGTCAGGTTCTATGATATTGAATTGCTTCAAACCGAGCCTAGAGATACTTTGGAGACAGAGAAGCAGGTATTTGCTTTATTCAGAGCTCTATGCTTGGAAGATTGCTCCTTCAAACACACACCAAGCACACAGTAAGTTATTTTTATATATATATATATATATATATATGTATGCATTTCATGCATATTCATTACCTTTCTTAGAAAAGGGGTGGTTATGCAAATAATTTATTAGACCTTATTATCATTAGCATATGTGAAGCACAAGTGGAGAGGACTCTGGTGGTTGCGCTGAGGAAGGCTCAAAGTCTTCCTCCGTGGTCATTCCAGGGAAGGCCAGCAGCCTTTCTCACAATGCACTTTTCACTCCTTGCTGTAGAGCATGCACAGTTATTGTTTTTCTGCCTCTGCAGTTTCTTGGCTGGCTTCAGCTGCTTTTTGTCTCTTCAGTTATCTTTCTACTGTAGAACATTCTGCTTCCTAAGTTTGTGGTTAGTTCCTGCTAACCTCTAATATTTGCTACTATATAGCTAATGCCAACACAAATACAATGATTTTAACCCTTTCAATTTCAATCAAAAATCACTGCCTTGATTTTATATTTTTTTCACCTGGTGTGCTCTTCACTCAATAAGAACACCAATAATTACTATAAAGAATATTAGATTTTTTTCCTCTGGCCAGGAGACACTAATAGGTGAAATTTGAAATAAATACTTTAAACAGCTTTTAAAAATCACTGTTCCTAATACTAGATGTATCTAAATTCAGTGTCATTGTTATTCATACACTTTGTTAGCAAAGTTGTGATTATTTGCCTTCTTAAAACCAGATTGCAATAAGTGTATCAAAAGGATCATTTAGTTGCTGAATATTTATGCTTTTTAAATCCTGCCCTCTGGTGTATCTACATGATAATACATAATGACAGTAATGATAGTAATGATAGCAATGATAGTACTTCTCACCAGGTGACTAATTCAGCATTTAATTATTTATACAAACCCAGTAAAGGAGGCTACTGTTTGGGCAAAACATTTGTGCTCTTTTAATAGAAGGTGGAAGCCAAAGACTAAGATATTAAAAGACTAAGATACAACACTTTGAGGAGGAAGGCCATCTCCTGGAAGGACTGGTTTTACTCCTTAGTTCCTACCTGATCGTGAGATTCTAAATACTCATTTCACACATTCCTCTCTTTTAGATACCCAGATCGAGAGCACCAGTACATCACATGGATCTTCTGAGTACTGCAAAGCTAATAAAAGCTAAAAGTGAATGTACTGGCAAGGCAGTATGAACTGCTGAAGTAAATACAGTTCTAGGTTGTCAGAGAAGTGAAATTAGAGTCTTGTTGTGTCACTTATGTAGCACTGGCCTGAGAAGTGTTTTGCATTAGTACAAAGGTAAATTATTACTTACATTTGTAAGTAAACAGAGTGAGGATTAAAACAGTAACTGTTTAAAACAGATTCACTTTACTTCCTGACAGTCCCGTTCCTGAAATGCCACGGTTCCCATTTGGACCACGCTCACTTTGTTGTCCCTAAAAAAAAGACAAACCCATACCACACCCCACAAAAAGAAAACAAAACCAAAAACAAACAAAAGCCACAAAACCCACAACTCCCACAACATCCAAAATTCCAATTTAGAACTATTTGTGTAAATGTTTTACTTCACTGATGGCTTAAAGCACTGATGGCCAAATGTGCAGCCATTACAGCATTCATTGTGTAACCATTTTGTGGCTACAAAAAATTGGCAGTTTGAATAAGGGCTTTGGTCAGGTTCAACAACATGGAATATTGTTAAAATACAGCATATTTAATTTTCAAATTCTTTAAACAACCCTTTATAAATCCTCTATGTTTCTGCTTATCATCACATACGATACAGCTCGAGTTCTCTAACAGCTTACAGTGATCAAAACTGAAGAGTTACCTTTTATTTCATTAGTTTTTCTATAGGAATGTGAGCTCTAATACATAGAAATCCTTGTCCTCTGTCACAAAGATCCCCTGTTCTATCCTTCTAAAATCAGGATTTTTTTCACAGGTTACCTTCGGACTTTGAACATTCAAATACCTTTGGTCCAGGTATTCTTTCAGGAGCCTGGATACCCTAAAAAGATTAGCTAGGACATTAATGTCTAAACTTCCATATATCAGTTTTTCAGTTAATAAAATGAAGAAGTTACCTTCAAAAGAAAGCAAATGTGCCTGTGAAATTCTTATTGTATTTATTTCAATTCCCCCTGCTCACATTTCTTCACAAGTACAGCAGCCACCACTAACATTATTGGAGTAAGTGAAGCTGAGAGATTTTCAGTCTTATCCAAGTCTGTGCAGTTGACAAAGGCCATTCCACCATCAAATGAAGAGTCACCTTCCTTACTTAAAAGGTTTTTTTTTTGAATGCCTCAATTAATGAATAACCAAGGTGAAAGACCTGGTGGGCCAACTGGACCTACTGGATCCTCTGAGCCTTTTTCACTCTGAAAATATACGGCATTTGAATATGTTTTTAACTTGAAATTATATAAAATTAAGTGATAATCCCAGCATACACAAAGAACAGAAGTATGATCTGTGCAACCAAAAGAATTTTCAGTAGAATACTAAAGCCTGGAGGAAACAGTTTTGCAACCTGTGCCTACAACTTCAGCAGTCATGCTGCTGAATTTGCTGTAATTTGGAATCTTTCTAAAGAGACATACATTTTACATAGACTGAGTGGTTTGAACTCCAGCTGCAAACTCCCTATGTTATGAATACTTTCTTCTCTTACCAAAAATCAGATAAAGCAATACTACAAGGTATGCATCATGGCATGGAGAAGTACCACACTACATCTGGAACAGTTTGCTAGGCTCCATCAAGCAACACCTTCTGCAAGTTTAAGTAATCATAATCCAAACCAGTAGTAATGTTAAAAATAGCAATGACAGAATATGCACTTCTTTCTTTTTCTGTAAAGGGAGGAGCAGTAGTAAAGCTAGATAACTAAATTAATATTTGACATGTCTTTAAAAATCAGTGTTAGCATCGCATTGCAATATACAAAACTCCAGCAGTATTTAGGTCCTTTCTGTATTCCTCAAAGCATTTAGCTTTTTTGACTAGTTCCCTTTGGCCAGACATGACACAAATACAACAAATCTCAGTGATTAACATACACTAAACGAAAAGCCAGCCCTCCAGGAACAAAATATGAAAAAGCACAAAAAATTTGTAGAGAAAAAAGAGGCTCCAGTTAATATCTCAAAAAATATTAACTAAACTTGATAAGCCTTGATATCTTATGAATTTTAACATATCTTTAAAGAAGAAAATAAGTTCAAAACGGAGCCTTCACTCTACAAAGTCTCCACATGTTTAAAAATTCTTAAAGAACTCAAAGACTTGTACACAGAGTAAACTTGGAATATTCTGCAGTGAGAGCAAAAAAAAAAAAATTATACATCATCCACGAAGAGGAATTGCTGAAAATAGTTTGAGATACAATTGCATGAAAGCAATTGTCACATATAAATTCACATTAGAAACAAGCAGATCTTACAAGGAATATAACAGGGACTGATCACAAGTGTGTGCAACGTCTGAGAGGCCAAAAAACATAGGATTAAAAAGAGACTTGATGAAAGTCAAGCTGAATTAGATCCTTAATGATTTGGGGCTTTAAATGCATAAGTTTATTTAACCATATCAATTACAAGGAACGAGGAAATATAAAAAACAGCTGTTATGCAATGATGATGAAGAAATTAGTAATCACCTAGGTACAACCTCTAAACAAATATTCTGTATTATTTGCAAATAAAGATGCTGCTATTGGACAAAGATGCACATGTGGAGACAACCACATGCAAACTAAAAGGGGAAATCAAAACATGGAAAACAGAAGCAAAGATTCAAGAGTTTAAAAGGTTTAGAAACTGAGGAATTCACAACCTCCCTTATGAAGTACTGCTGCAGTATTTATTTTGAGATTAACATAAGAAATACAATTTCTGTGTGTAGAATGATCAAATATAAAACATCTATGTCCCAACAGTTCATGTGATCTATTAACTGTGATACAGTGGTCTCTCAGGTGGTAATATTCTTTTGCATTCTGAAACACCAAATAGCTCTTGTGTTCCTATTAACTTATTTTGCACTTGTCCTTGTAGGAACAGCATTTACTGGTTCAAAACACAATTTTTCATTTTTAAATTTCTTTGAATCTTTCCTGTGCCAAAGACACAGGAAACACCTTTTCTGTAGCTTGTATATTTGTCAGTAGTGTATTTGGACCATCATTAGGACTCAGGAAATGTGTAAGATGTCAGATAGTTAAGCTGCTGATGTCAGTTAAGGTGCTGATTCTCTAGAACCTAAAAAACTTACTCTTAAAATCAAAGTTAGACGACGTGATTACTGAAAGTATTAACTACATTTATAAACTGAACTCCCATACTTTCCCATGGAACACACAAATTTAATTTCATCTTCATTATAAAAAGAACCTCCAGGTGCTTATTTGAAACAGATGTGGAAAAGCCACTATGTTCCACTTCAACAGCAGCAGAGGAAATGGAATGACGAAAATGAAACAGATGAGCATCAAAATCCAGGCTGCCAATTTTGCCTTTGATATACCACAGACTACTTAATCTGAATTGCTTTTCATTGTTCCACGTGGTTAGGCCTATTTTATTTATCAAAACAACTGCTGAGTTCTTAAAATTACTGTTATTTTGGAAAAAAAAAAAGCTGGTTCTATGAGGAAAAGTGCTTTTAAAATGGAAGGAATGTTACAATGAAATCTAAGACAACTAGTTGTTGTACCATTACATGACATTGGTGGCTTAAATTAATGAATCCTATGAAAATTTAACACATAAAATGTAGTTCTTTGGATAATACAAATTCTCCACTATGCTTAGAGACAAGAAAAAAGATAACAGACATTGACAGAAATTAAGTTCAAAGCCCCTCCATACACATTTTTAAACTAAAGGCACTGGATACATGGAGATTATTGAAAAGATGGATGAACAATGGTTTATCATACATTTTCTTAAAAATGTTTTGCTAAGTTATAAAAACATTGGAAAGTTTTTATAATTAGTTACAGCATATAATTAAAAATTATATGCTGTAACTCAATAGAGAAAGTAGGAAAATATTTAATAAGGAAGCCAAAGTATATGCATTTCCTTTCTTCTATGAGAAAAGAAGAGCAGCAGTAAGGAACTAATGTCCTAAAGGAACTAATGTCCTGACTCTAACAGTGCTGAAGAAAACTTTAAAACCGTAATATTTAAATATTTCCAGGCCGAATATCACTGTTTCTACATGAAGAAGGAAGTTATTTTGAGAGAATCTGAAATTGTCCAATTGGTACTTCAGTTCATAATTTTTATTACAGACAATTTTAAAGAGCATTGGAAACAAAAGGGAAAAAGTAAAAGTTCACATCCCCATGGCTTGAAGAAAAACAGGTTATAAAATCCTAATCACATAGGAGTGAGGAAATACTTTCTTTTTTTCCCAGGTAATTTATAAGTAAGAAAACTTTATTACTGTGTCATGAAATACTGGAAGAAGTAGCCCAGAGATGGCACGTAGTCCCAAAATCCCGTGCTTTGGCTGTTTGAGCAGGTCCCCAGAAAGAGGGGGTAGTTAGACTGGATATGAGGGAGAAATTATGTACTGTGAGGGTGGTGAGGCACTGGAACAGGCTGCCCAGAGAAGCTGTGATGTCCCATCCCTGGAAGTGTTCCAGGCCAGGCTGGACGAGGCTCGGAGCAACCTGGTACTTCGGGAGGTGTCCATGGTAGGGGCTGGAATGAGATGCTCTTTGCGGTCACAGCATCACAGGACGTTTCAGACCGGAGGGAACCGCAGTGGGTGCTCTGGCCCAGGCTCGCTGCTGCAGCAGGGCCATCCCAGAGCGCACTGCCAGGAGCGTAGGCTCCCGAGCCTTCCCGGGCCTCTCCCGGCCGGGCCCCGGGCGGGGCACGTGACCCTCTCGCTGGCCAATGGGAGGGAGGAGCGCCGACGGGGACCGGAAGCGCTCGAGCGGCCCCGCCCAGCTGGCGTGCCCCGCGTGGGCGGCGCTTCCGCTTCCCCGGGCCCCGCGCCGGAAGCGCGGCCGCGACCGGAAGCCCTGGTGCGCTTCCCGTTCCCCTGGGCGGGCGGCGGGGCCGGCTGGAGCCTCGGCGGGCCGGGGGGGCGGCTGGCGCCCCGCGGACCGNCCGCGAACCGGGGCACGGAGGGAGGGTGGCGGTCTCACGGCTCCGGTCCGCTCTTGCGGCCGCCTCCGCGTTCCGCGTCTCTTGCGGGAACGCGCTGCGGCCGGGGGCCCTGCGTTCCCTCGGAGGCGGGCGGGGAAGTGACCCAGAGGCACGCAGAGGCGGCTCAAGTAGAGTAAATAATGCTGTTTTCTCATACCTCCCGGTCTTGCATGTCCTTTTCTAGAGTGATAAAACAGATGTATAGCATCTGTGGGGCCTGTTTGCATGTGGGCACGCGTAGTGACTCTGGGCATGCAGCTACCGAAAGTGTAAATGGAGTTTTGACAGTAACTGCCTATTTGAATGTTTCTTGGCCAGATACAAAGCGAGACATGGTAACGTTGGGGCAGGATGTGGGATTAGGAGCTGTACAATACGATGACAATTTGCATTTCTATTGAAATCTACCAACATAAAAAGCCTTTCTGGGCTATGGAACGGGCTTTAGCCAAAACAGACAGAGTCTAATTTTTGTCACTTAATGCTGTTTAATTAGGCAGGGAAGTTCTGTTCTAGGTGTTTGAGGGAGTGGCTCTTTCCCAGCGGCACACCCACGTATCCTGACACAGCGCCTCTCCAGTAATGTCTTCTTCCTTGATCCTGGTGTGGAGTTTGTAAACACCGCAAATCCTGCTGTCATCAGTTTGTAGGTGACCGTGTTGGTTCTGTCTCAGTACATACATACCAGCAAAACCAACATGTGGTGTGAGGAGCATGCTTAAGGATTGGGCTTGAGATGTGTTATGAGTTAAACTCCTGAGCTAAAAGTAATTTAGTTTTGTTTGTTTAATGATGATTTCAGATTGAAAGATAACTTGGATTTTGATAACATTCCTACAAAATTATTTTCTCAACAGTTTCCATATGCATGGATATCACCTGAATCTTCTTACCAGAACTTAAATTGTGTGTCAACTTACCCTAGCCATGAGTGGCTCCAAACCTGATATCCTGTGGGCCCCACACCATGTTGACAGATTTGTCGTGTGTGATTCGGAACTGAGCCTTTATCACATTGACTCTGCTGTGAGCTCAGAGCTCAAGGCAGGGTCCTTGCGGTTGTCAGAAGAAACTACAGCTACACTGCTGTCAATAAATTCGGATACACCATACATGAAATGTGTGGCTTGGTATCCCAAGTATGATCCTGAATGTCTCCTTGCTGTTGGGCAGGCCAATGGCCGAGTGGTACTTACCAGCCTCGGGCAAGATCACAACTCAAAGTCTAAAGATTTGATAGGCAAAGAGTTTGTTCCCAAACACGCCCGGCAATGCAATACCCTCGCGTGGAACCCACTGGATAGCAATTGGCTTGCTGCTGGGTTAGATAAACATCGGGCTGACTTTTCAGTGCTGATCTGGGATATCAGCAGCAAATATGCCCCAGAGACTGCAGTTGCTACAGAGAAAGTCAGACTTTCAGCAGGAGATGCGGAAGCAGGCCTGGTAGTAACAAAACCGCTGTATGAATTAGGACAGAATGATGCTTGTCTCTCTCTCTGTTGGCTTCCACGGGATCAGAAGCTGCTGTTAGCTGGAATGCATCGAAATTTGGCTATCTTTGATCTTAGGAACACAAGCCAAAAAATTTTTGTAAATACTAAGGCTGTCCAAGGAGTGACTGTTGATCCCTATTTCCACGATCGTGTCGCTTCCTTCTATGAAGGTCAGGTTGCCATATGGGATTTAAGAAAGTTTGAAAAGCCTGTTTTGACCTTGACAGAGCAACCAAAACCTTTAACAAAAGTTGCATGGTGTCCAACAAGGACTGGACTGTTAGCTACTTTAACAAGGGATAGCAATATCATTAGACTGTATGACATGCAGCATACTCCCACACCTATTGGAGATGAAACTGAGCCGACAATAATTGAAAGAAGTGTCCAGCCATGTGAAAATTACATCGCTTCATTTGCCTGGCATCCCACAAGTCAAAATCGAATGGTAGTAGTGACTCCCAACAGGACTATGTCTGACTTCACAGTTTTTGAAAGAATTTCTCTTGCGTGGAGCCCAGTGACATCCTTAATGTGGGCTTGTGGACGACATTTGTATGAGTGTACAGAAGAAGGAAAGGCTAGTTCCTTGGAAAAAGACATAGCAACCAAAATGCGGCTCAGAGCTCTGTCAAGGTATGGTCTTGATACCGAACAAGTTTGGAGAAATCACCTTCTAGCTGGAAACGAAGATCCTCAGCTGAAATCACTTTGGTACACTCTGCATTATATCCTTTATTTTATTGTAGTTTTTGTCCTAAGGAAGTAATATACCTTTATATGTAAACAACTTACATAAAATGCATTAAAATCTTTAAATAAAATGCAACATCCTGTAAATACTTTGCGTATATTAACAGGATGTGATTTTAAATTTTTAAAAATATTTTTTGGGAAAAATTAAGCTTCCTATACATGAAAATACTTATGAAGCAGTATACTGAAGACATGGATCAAAAACTTACAGGAAACAAAGGTCCCTTAGTTTACGCTGGCATTAAATCAATTGTGAAGTCATCTTTGGGTAAGAATGTTCCAACTTTGCTAAGTACTGTTGTATAATGTTTGCAAAATTATGCACTCATGGGTTTGTCTTTGCCAATTGGTCAAAGGGGCTATTTAAAAATACCAAAACAAAGTATTTACGTTTGTGTTTTAATAATGTAAGTTAACAGTAATTTCCAGAGTTTTCAGTGTTCTTGAAAAGTTAGTAATTGTAAAAGCATAGTATCCTCAGAGGCAAATCTTTACACTATTTCAAACATTAGAGTTTTGACTATGGCACTAAGAATTTTTGCTCCCTGCATAAATATTATATGTTTTAAAGCTCCACATCAGGGTGTAGTTCTAGAAAGGTGACTTTGCTGTAGTCACTGCTAATGTATTAAGTACAATTGTACAACTATGTTTAAATAAGCTGACCTGTTCTGAAGAGATGATCGCCCCTGGTTCATCACATTCTGCCTCTTATGCTTGCTGAAGTTTTTCTCAGCATAATTTATTTGAATATTTCCTTCTCATTTCAATATATGTCTTATTATTAAATATGCTCCTTGGAGCGAAAAAATGAGTCTTCAGTGGTAGGAATGCTTCCAAAACATTGATGCTGGCTGAGAACTGGTAGAGCAGGTGCTTGACCCTGTATTATGTATCTTCAGTTTGAACATACTGAAAATTCCTATCAAATATAACACGCAGTAGAAGAAAGAAAAAAGACTGAGGAATATATGTCAAGCTTAGGTGCTTGACAAATTATCAAAATAATTTTGTGCATGCTGCTCCTTACCATGGAGTTGTAAGCAACGTTAAAGTACTAAAATGTGATATTCAGCTTTTATACCCTGCTTTATGATTGAAATCAAAGTGTTGTGTTGTGATCGCTATTGAAATGGTGATATAAGCATAATTTAACTTATTTCCCATTTCCAGGAACAACAGAGAACCTCAGGCACAGCAGGAGTGGATCTGATAGACAGGCAGATATTATTCAATATCTGAGTGAGGAGAGATCTTTGGCTTTGCAGCTCTGTGGGTGGATAAAGAAAGGAACAGACTTAGATGTGGAACCTTTCTTAAATTCATTGGAACAGGAAGGAGACTGGGAGCGAGCTGCTGCTGTAGCACTTTTCAACTTGGACATACGGCGAGCGATACAAATTCTGAATAAAGGGGCTTCCTCAGGAAAAGGTGTGTATTGTGTTCAGTCTTTTATTTTGGCTCTGTATCACATTAGTAGATTTTTTTCTGTTAACAAAATTATGGAAGATAGTATGGAAGAGATGGCTGTTGTATTATGAAATTGTTACTTGAAGCACTTGTATTGGAGCTTGACAAATCCTGATATTTCACTCATCAGACTACCATATGCCATACTGTCTAGTTAAAATAGATCATATGTTTCAGAATTTCCTACTGATAAAAACCCCAGAAAGACATATGTTCAGAACTAGTGGGCTTCTTTTTACTCCAGTGGAATTGCTGGGGGAAGGAGTGTCTGTCTGTGCTTTCCATAGGGAGGATTCAGAGTGAAGACATGCTACTTTCAAATTCAAGAATAAAATTGAATTTTCTGACAGAATGAATATTTAGATTAAATAGGTTTTATGTTTTTAGGAAACTTCTTAGTTTGAGACATTTATATAAAATTGTTATCCTTCAGCTAGGTCTGTTAAACGGTGGCTGGTTATACAATCCTGTGTTTTCACTTCTTGTGGATGTGAATTATGATAATGACAATCTTTTATGATAGCTATTTCAAAACACCACAAGCAGTGTGATGTTGTTTCAAGAGGCTATCATGCATGTAGATGCTAACTTACCTGAACAGAGGCATTTAAAGTAGAAGCTACTATACATGGTAGTGTATGCACATTAATTTTAGGTACTGTTAATTCTGCTGCATTTTTTGTTGCATCCTAACCAAACACTGTGTTTCAAATGGATGCTTTCATTTACAGTTTTAACTGGATTTTTTTTAAGTCCTTAACTTGAATAAAACTGTTTCCTGATTGCTTTTCATAAACCAGGTGATCTGAACCTTAATGTAGTAGCAATGGCTCTATCAGGCTACACAGATGAGAAGAACTCACTTTGGAGAGAAATGTGCAGTACTCTAAGACTGCAATTGAACAATCCCTACTTGTGTGCTATGTTTGCTTTCCTGACGAGTGAGTCTGGTTCCTATGATGGTGTTTTGGTGAGTACATTTCTGTCTGTTGGATTAAAATTTCTTTATGCAATGGAGCATATAGATGCACGCACATATGTAGGGGGAGTCCTCTATACTCCAAGAATTAATCAAATTAGAATGTATGTCTTTTATTCTGGTGCTGGCAAATAGCATTTCTTTTCTGCTAAACAGACATTTCATATTATTGAATGTTATGTTAGTAAGCAAACAGCCAAAATATCCATATTAGTTAACACATTTTTTAGAGGAATTTGATTTTTAGCATGGAGTTATTAAATAACTAGAAATACATTATCAAAATAATATAAGCAGGGGGAAGAAACAGAAGAGAGATCAATAACAGAATTGCAAAAAGCAGACTAAATGCAGGGGAGTTTGCAGGATTTTGGTCAAGTTACATTTGCATTGAATTATTTTTCCCTTGCTTACTTGTTAAAATAATTTCACTGTGTTGAAACAGTAAATAGAGTAGTTCCACATCTTCTGAAACTGATACAGAATTACATATAAAGGGCAAACTAAATCTTTAATCCTGAGATAGGTAGAGCCTTTGGAAGAGTAATCACATTTGATTCCTGTTTAGAGAACAGTAGAAATACTTGATTCAGTAAGAATTATTTAGCCCAGGAGAGGACTCCTGTAATGCAGCTGCGCAATTGGCCCAAAGCTGTTGAAAGCAAAGTTGTCATAATTTGATGCTTTTAAGGTAATGAAAAACAAAAAAAAGTTAGAATCCCAGAGAGAAACCTGGATTTTTTTTTCCTATCTTTGAGAGAGAGTATTGTTGTTCTCTGGATGTTGGGTAGTAATTTTGTAGGTTTTTTTATTGATGAACTGGCAACTCCCACTTCATAAGGTGCTGTTTGTTTGTTTTTAATTTTAATTTTTCCTTCAGTGAGAAACCTGTTGAAGTCTGAATGAAAGCGATTTTGCTGAGTGCATCTTGTTTTGGCAGTGTCAATCACAATTTCTAATCTGAGAATTTCAGGAGGGAAAAATATGGGCACAGCTAAGTATGAGAATTAATATAGAGAAGTATTTCTTTTCTTGAGTGTTGCATCCAGTGAAATGATTAAAAGCAGAAAGTAAATATTGATGCAGTGCTGAAGCTCAAGCGTTAATATACTGAGAAATTTGTTCTGGATGTTTAGGTTTTTTTTTTTAGGGGTGATTTGTTGCTTTGTTCGTTAACTTTTATTTGTAATTAAAGGAAGGAATGGAGTGGTTAGGCTAGTTATTTTGTAAACATAGTAAAGGAAGCTTGGTTTGTTTTTCTTCTGCCTGTGACTTGGTTGGACTCTTGGCTATACATGCTGGAAGCACTAAATCCTCTCCAGGACTTGCAAAGTTTATTTTTGTAGAGTTTCATAAACCACATAGGATGTGTTGTATCAGGCTTTCCTGGAAGATTGTTCCCATTATCTGCAGTCTTTTTCTGATACCTGTATTTGCATATAAACAAGTAAGCTGATATTCAGAGTTAGCTTTCTCCAGATGTCACGTTTTCTTTGTATACAATCAATTTCATTTTATTAGTTAAACAGTAGTGCAAGTGCTCTGATTTTTACAAAGTATTGGAAAAACAGAAACATGCATCTGATGTTAGTATTCCCCTTTTTCTCTCTAAAGTATGAAAATAACGTAGCTGTACGAGACAGAGTGGCATTTGCTTGCAAGTTCCTCAATGATGCTCAGGTAAGTTAGTGGTTGCACATTTAAACAAACTTTTAAACTGGGTTTTATTGAGAAGCAGAAGAAGCTCTGGGCTAGAGGGATGAACAGTAGAAATAATGAGTCATGAGTGATTTGGTTTTTCTTGCCACAGTAGTATATAAGATATGGTATACGGTTTTTAGTTTGTTCTTTCAGCTTGATTTTTGATTTGGGTTTTGGTTGGTTGGTTTGGGAGCTTTATTAGTTTTGTTGTTGTTTTGGGGTTTTTTTTGAGTATTCATTACATGGTAGTTTAAGTGCAATTGTATTAACTGTACACCTATTCTACTGGAGGATATTTTTACTTATTTAGTATTTATTTCCAGGCATTAATGTTCTCAAATTAAGGTTTGGTTTTAAAGCAGGAATGTTCTATTTTAAATTTACCAAAGTATTCTAGGAACACATAACCTCTCTTTGCATTTTCTATCAGGAAGCTTAAAGTTTGTGTATAAACACTTGATTTCATGCAGTGTTGTACAATATAGTAACTTAACTTTTTCTGCATAACATTCAGCAAGCAAGGCATTCTGTTAGCAGCAGACACTGGTTTTAATTATATTTATATATTTCTTCATATATATTTTTTATAGCTCAACAGGTTTATTGAAAAGCTGACAAATGAAATGAAAGAAGCTGGGAATTTGGAGGGAATACTGTTAACAGGGCTGACAAAAGATGGAGTTGACTTGATGGAAAGTTATGTTGACAGAACTGGAGATGTCCAGACAGCAAGCTATTGCATGCTACAGGTTAGTGTTTCACTCCAAAATAAACTTTATGGAGGAAAACTAAACAGAGTTTCTTTTTCAGCATACTGTTGAATTTTGTGAACTAAAAAGTATTTTCTGTACTAAATTGGGACAACTGGGGTTTTTTTGTGGAGTCACTGAAACTCACTGTTAACTAATAAACATGTGTCTTCATCCTCTCTGGTTGAGATAATTTGAGGAGATAGTAGGGGAAAGAGACAGAAGAAAATCAGTCCTTTTCACTAGATGAATTGGGAATACCCATTTATCTGCTTATTGCTTGTGTGTTTCCTGATGTTTTCAATATTTTTTTTGCTTTCAGGATTTTGGTAGAGAACAAAAGTGAGGGTTTTTGTTTGTTTGTAAGCTTCGGGTTTGTTTTCTTTTATCAGGGGCTTACCTTGGTGTGGGAAATGATGCAGACCCTATCTAGGGCCTGATCCACAAAAAGACTTAATATTCATAGATTTCAAATTCAGAAGGCTTAGGTTTGTTATTTTATGCAAGCATAACAAGCAAGCAAGCAAGCAAAGGTGCAAAAGCAAAAGAGCAAAAAGCTTCTCTCTCTCTGCAGCCATGTCAGCTCAGAGAGATTGTCTGTCTCTGTCCATGAACAGAGCAATGTAGTACAAAGTATGAAAACAAACAAAGATCAAGAGTTTAGAGTTTAATTGGCCAAGCAAACACTCTTTTTCAAAACATCTTTTTCATGTTTACATTCTTTATCAAAAACCTCCTGGGAACATGGAAATGTTCACTGAACTGTTCCCTTTAGAAAGTGAGAAGTGTTACAACTTAGGAAGAAAGTGCTTTTTCAAGCTTGCTGCTGGATTTCTCTAAGATCCACTAAATGTCAGCCCCACACTTTGGCCCTAAAACAGTAGCAGCTGTTCCCAGCAGTGTATTTAACTGCATATGCAATCATGACAGTGATATATAGACTGTGATACGTGACAGAACTTGAAAATCTTTCATCTGATAGACATGAGTTCTTAGGAGGACATGGCAGCATAAGTATTTTCAACCAGAGAGAAACTGAAGAAAACCTTTCTCAAATTCACATTACAGTTTAACTGAAAATTCATCTTCTTCTGGATAAATTACACGGTATTATTTCTTATATCTCGTAGTACACTTTGTAAAGCCTTTTGAAAAAGTGAGTAATATGTAATGTGTGTCTTCAATGTATGTCTGACAATTTTTCCTGCCTGCTTTAGGGTTCTCCATCAGATGTACTTAAGGATGAAAGGGTTCAGTACTGGATTGAGAACTACAGGAATCTTTTAGATGCTTGGAGGTTTTGGCATAAACGTGCAGAATTTGATATCCATAGGAGTAAGCTGGATCCCAGCTCAAAGCCTTTAGCCCAGGTAAATATAAAACTTATATGAAGTATGACCAGTCCAGAAAGGAATGTGGCATGGTACTTCTGTAAAAAAACCTTGCTGGTCATATCTGAGTTTTCATGAGGATTTATGTGCAAAAGAATGATTTAAACTAAGCCTGCCCATAAAAAAAAGAAGTGTCACTTTTTTTTCCCAAATAACAGGTCTTTTTCAGAAACTGTAACCTGTCAGCACTTTACTTCTGGGGAAACTGGAAACTTGATTTTTTTTTTTTCTCTCACATGCTGAAAAATGAAATCAGAGATGTATCATCTAGCTGAATGCAGTGTCAGGTTGAGACTGATGCTGAAACCATGGAACTAGTTAAAATTGCCTTTGTTTTAATTGAAAAAAACTCAAAGCTGTTTTGAAGCAGCAACTTTCATTATCAGTTCTGAACATACACTGACTCAAAAACTAACGCCCTGCCCAAATGCTATTTCTTAACATCTGGTGGTAGTTTTAGCCAACATGGTCTTACCATGGCACATTTTACTCACGTCTGCTAAGTATGTTCATTACAGGCTTTAGGGCCTGAGGATTTCTGAGGAAAGCTGGTTTTGAATTCATCTATCAGTCACAGCTGTTTAAGCAGAGCTGTTCCAAGTGAGAGGGAGTTGAGTTTACTGCTCCTTCCTTTTGTGGTTAACACAAATGGCCCCTAAACATTTTAAAATATGTGCTCGTTGGTATCAAGTCACAATTTGTGACATGAGGGATGCAGATAAATAATATTAGGATAATCCTTATGTTGGGGGCTGTAGTGTGAGTCATCTGACTGTAAGGAGGGAGAGACCAGACTTATATATAAAGTAGAATAAACCAAATTTCTTCCATTAGTGAAGATATTGCTTTTATTATCTTAAATAATAACTTCCAAAGTTTTAGCAATTTTGCATGTTTTTATGTACTTTTGAAGTAAGTGAGCATCATTAAGGCCTGCTTCTCAGGGCTGTGTGCCTCATTCATAAGCCAAGTTGTTAAGAACTCCTTCACAAGTAGCCTTGGCTTTCCAGGGCAATCTCTAGAATATCTGGTAAATAAATGTTTACTAGCTTGAATGGATTCACTCGCAGTTGTAGCAAAAGTGGAACCAAACTAAAAAAATTAATGGGCATTTGTTCTCTTTAGGTGTTTGTGAGTTGCAATTTCTGTGGGAAATCAATCTCTTACAGCTGTTCAGCTATTCCTCATCAGGGGCGAGGTTTTAGCCAATATGGAGTCAGCGGTTCACCGACCAAGTCAAAGGTTACGAGCTGTCCTGGTTGCCGTAAGCCCCTTCCCCGCTGTGCACTGTGCTTGATCAATATGGGAACACCAGTTTCCAGCTGTCCAGGTATGACACAGTGGTTTTAGTTACTCAGCTACAGTACTTTAGCAGTTCCTATGGGAAGATCTTCTGTTGCACTTTTTTTTTCTGCTTGTGCTTATACTGTAAATATTCATACTCATCATTCTGAAGGGAGAAGGACCATAATTGAGAACTTGTTTACATAACATCTAATTTTATGATGAACCCTTTGTTTCAATTCTTAAGGGTCAGACAGTATGCATAGTTACTTGGTTCCGACAGTTTTCCGTGAGATTGTCAGTCAAATTCCATGGAGAGACTGATGTAAAGATCCAAGTATTGTGGGGGTCAGTATTGTGAGCTTTACAACTGAAAGAAATGGGGAGTTTGTTTTCTTGAGATGAATTGTAGGGATGCTACACAAATGTTTGAATGTAAATGAATTAATTTTTAGCTGGAAGAGAGATGTGGTGTGCTTTCTGTTACTAGGTATGAAAGAAAGCACAGGTTATGCTGTCACAGCTAAGAGACTATGACTAGAATCTTTTGGTTCTAAATGTCTTTGGCTCAGCATTATAATGTCTAAATGAAAAGGATATTGACCATATTTTAAGTCAGTCTTGTTACAGAGCTATGAGCAGCTGTACAGTTGTCATATTTATTTATCTCTTCTCATTCTTTCACTGATCTTTGTTATGACTTCTATATTGTACTTGTTCCAATTCGTAACTTAGGTTTTGTTGACTTTTTTTTCTAAAGCAGAAGATTTCATGTGCAGCAGAACAGGCCCATCATTCACTGGAATATAAATCAATCACAAATGCATAAAACACCATTGAGGGAGATTCTGTCTGTAAAACTTGTTTAATAGGCAAGTTAAGCATGCCCATAAGATGTGAATCAACAGCTCAGCAGCCTAATTCTGTTTTTGGCATTCTTCCAGGTCTTAATATTTTCACTAACTTCTCTTTTAAAATCAGGCTGCTTTTCACATAATGTTCTTAATTTCAAAATTATTTTAGTGGTGCTGGGACTGAAATATAAATGAAGTGTAATGACTTACAGCCATATTTGTGGGGGTGGGTATTTCTCTGCACAGGAGGATCCAAGTCAGATGAAAAAGTGGATCTTAGCAAAGACAAGAAGTTAGCCCAGTTCAACAACTGGTTTACTTGGTGTCACAACTGTAGGCATGGTGGACATGCTGGTCATATGCTGAGCTGGTTCAGGTAAGTTGATGCTAAATTTTTATTTCACATGCGTGTGCTGCACTGAGTCGAACATGCCTCCTTCCCTGTATCTATCATTATAAAGTTTAAATAATAAAACTGAACTATGATACTGAGTTTTTCTTAGATACTACACCTCTGTACATAGTTAAATGTATAATTGTAAAATTATTTTACCTGTTTTTTCTTTTTTTGGCTGTTGCTATTTAGGGACCATACTGAGTGCCCAGTTTCTGCCTGCTCTTGTAAGTGTATGCAGCTGGATACAACAGGGAATCTCGTTCCAGCAGAGACTGTCCAGGCATAAATACTGTTAGAAAATGTGTGGCTCTCTAATGGATGTCCATCATAGTCCAAGCATATATTTTAGACAAAGGTAATTTGTGATTTACTGTGAAAAAATAAATTGCTATCAAAGTAGTAAAACAATATGCGTATGACTGTGCTTGGTAGAAACAGGTGTACCTGAAGTGAGCCTCTAGGTACAGTGCGTGGCCCTTATTCAGAGGACTGAAGAAAAGCACTCCTGGAATTGTGGACTCTTTGGATTTGCTAAAATCAAAAGACCTTTATTAAAAAAGTTTTCAGGATAATTGATTGGCCCCAAAGCTGAGTTTATATGCTGTGAAAGCAGACCTTCAAAACAAACACTTGAAGTGTCCTTCAGAAGATGGCAAAGTGATGCTGTGGATTCCTCTGTACATCGCTGGATCACACTCTCTTGTATGCAAATGATCATTTCCTTGTAAGTTCATTCAAAGTGCCACTGTCAACTGTATTCTAAAGATTTTTTTAAAGAAATATCCATTTCTTTCTGTTCCCAGGTTTTGTTGATAGTAAAGCAACGTCTGTGCAATGCAGGTTCTTACTTAACTAGGCTACGTATCTAGCCAATGCGAATTTTAATGCTTAAGAGTTTGGGGATCTTCTCTCCTAGCAATGTATCCTAGAGAAGAGTTCGCTGAGAAGTCATGTGACTGTTTCAGTGCAGAGTGCAGGTAAACTATAGGAGGTTGTATTTGATAAATTTTTAACTTAGTACTGTGAAGATACGAAATCTCAAGGACTGGAGACTTGTAAATATGTAAGTTTTAAACTAAATGCAGAGTTTTGACTACAAAAGTATTTGAAGACTTTGAGATAATCACCATTTCCCTGTACTTCTGAAATACACTGGGAAGTATGGAGTCAACCTGTATAAATCCTGCTTCTGGTCACAGCAGACACCCATCTGCTCCCAAAAGGCTGTACAATTTTAAGTAATTGATCAGATTACTTCTGGATGTGTTACCTGCTGGAATTAAGATTATTTATTAACTTGAGAGAGCACCAATGATATTTTGTTAATACTGTTCTAGGAGGTAATTGGTATTGTTGTCCTTGACTTTTTAGGCAACAAAATTCACACAAGTTAGGGAAAAAAACCAAACCTGTTTTAAGGTATGTGATAATAACATCAGTTTACTTGGTGTGTGTTTATTTACAGTATATGAGTTACTCAATACTTGTGTGCTATGAAATACTAAATGGAATGCTAGCAATAAACTGGTACTGTTTGCCAGGACTGTGAAAATTGGTGTTTGAAAACAAAATATATTGTAATATACCACTCGTTCTATGTGCTCTAGTGTAGTTTCAAGAAGATAAAATGTGGAAATGTTTTCTGTGGGTGTACCAGATTACATTCAGGACTTGGGGTATTATTTTCTGATTTGGAATTAATGTTGTAATACATCTGCATTTATTTTGATCTAAAATTGGCAAAGATCTTTTTTTTAAGTTAAAAATCTAAGAGGTACTTGATATTTCTAGGCATGGGAGAACAGTTCCTTTTTTTTTCTTTTTAGAATATTTATTTCTCTTTCCAGTATTTTTGCACACTTCATGTTGCTGTTGAAGAGCTCTTCAAAATGTTCTCCATTTATAAATGTAAACTGGGGCTTACTGTATGATACCCTATTTATATAAATACAGGCAATAAAGCTTCTGCTTTATGGAAATGAGGATTTGTAAGTGTTAAGTGTTTGTTTTTCATTCCTGTGTAGTAACATTTAGTAAATTTTCCTGATAATTTCCATATTGAGGTGAATGCAACTACCAACATACAGTGTCTTGTTTTCTCATGTAAAGAAAATTCATCTCTAGTGTTTTCACCTTGACTATAACTGTTTGTCAAATTCTATCATTAAGTTAAAGTACTTGCTCACTTCATTTAATACTCCTATCTTTGAAATGTTTTGAATTAAGAATGTGCATATTCTGGCACAGTACTGTTACGTGTTTTGGCTGTTGCAGTTAGTAATCAGGCTTCCAGGTCAGTAATTACACTATTTGCAAAATTTACAAAGCAAGAGCTGTATGTTTTTTAATGACCAGATTTTTTTCATTGTTTTGCTTTAAAATTAATAAAATGTAATTTTCGGGGTGATTTCTCATTTTCTAACAAAAAGTTATAGCTACAAACATTTCATTAGCTGCAGTTACTTTTACTGTTTCCTGGTATATCTTAGCTCAGCACTGCTGAAAGTGGCCTTGCATGCTAAAATGTTTTGATCCTGTGGCTCATGCTGATTACATTTCATTGTTTTCATTTCATTAGGTGCTCCAGCCTTGTAGCCCTTCCTTGATTAAGCAGAAGCACTTTATCATCACACACAGGCTCCTTGCTCATGAGCACTGCACGAGTTGTGCACGTGTCCATGCCCAAGCCAGGACACCAGAGCAGGCGAGCAGGGGGAGCCAAGAGCCCAGCAAAAAGGTCCCAAGTCTCAGAAGTCAGTAATGAGTGTCGTGGGAGCAGTTGTGTTCCAACCAGCATGAACATCTAGAGGTCTGTTGCAATTACAGTATTCACTTCATACCCCTTTTCTCCTCTCCCAGGTTCCCTCCATTCACCAGCCTAGCCACTAGCTCCTTGTCACACCTTCCATTACTCGTCTGCTGTTTGCCCTGGCTTTGGTGACATCCCTCTCTGGTGTTTATGATACAGTTGCCCCCATGCCTCCCCTTCAGTCAGTGACCCAGAAGCCCTTGCTTCCCCTTTTATTATCTATGAGGTCTGGCAGTTTCTCACCTTTCATTTGTGCATATGATGCCTGGGGCCCTGCTAACCTTTAGGGCTAGCTGACAGCAGGCCCCACAGTTATGTCTTCCCGTTGGTATCTGTAATGGCTGGCAGTTTTCCGCATGGTTATGTAGGAAATTATGCTGGTAAACGCATATGTGACCTGAGCACTACTCTAATACCAAAAATGCTTTACAGTTCCTTGCATTGCTGTCTGGTTTGTACAGCCGCAGAGCCAGCATAGGCCATTTATTCATACAGCCTGTGTAGAGAAGCAGATGAATGAAAAGCACATAGGGGAAACTTTTAGATGTGTACAGCATGCCCAGCCACTTTTCACTGCTGCAAGACTGCATGAACAAGAAGAGTCTTGACTGACAAAGGGAAACCAGCATTTCCCACTTGGTGTGTCCAGACTTTCCCTCACAAGACCTCATACCCCAGGCTGGTGTCTGTGAAGTGCTAAAGCCATCTAGTGGCAGGCTGCTCCACTGGGCATGGGTGGTCTGGGTAACTAACTACGTAACATTTTACAGAGTGTATGTACACACAGAAAATACCAATTTTCTAAGACAGAATGGAACAAAATAGTTTTAAGTACTAGGAAAACATGCATGCAGTTATTAAGAATGACATTTGATTCTACTGAGCACTAAAATAGTGTGGTGACAGACAGAGCATGGCATGCCACATGAACCTTGTGTTCTGTTTGCTGAAGGAGACTGATTCCTACTTCAGAAGACCTCCTTCCTAGTGACAGTAACTGTGTCACTGTCTGTCTTCTAGGTGGGGAGAAAAAAACAGATCCCCTGTTAACTTGATCAACCCTCCAGTTTGTAGTGAGTTCAATGCATAAGTTTTTGAAACATACTTCCTGACTGAAAAAAGAGATGTCTATAAATAAGCACAAAGCTAGCAGTCTTATTAAGGCACGAAATCTAGCAACTAAACCTGAAACGTGTTTGTACAAAAGTTTAATGAATGTGGCTAAGATTTATTTAAAATAGTTTGAAATACTTTATTAATGCCCAGAGAATCTTTCCAAAGTTCAATTTTACTTTGATTGTGTTACCTCAAGTGATGCAAAAAATTTTGCAAAGTGTTTTAAGTAGCCTGGATAGTAATAAAATTAGGGACGGTGTGGAAGTTCCTGTGGTTAGTTACCATGACAAACTGTCTGAAGCCTGGTACTGCTGCTTAGAACTCCAACCAAGGATGAAGACTGCGACGAGAAGTCAACTGTGCTTGAAATCCCCAAGCCTAATTAGACATCTTCCAAGTGTTTAGCATCAGTGCAAAGGCAAGAACCTTTTACTCCACTTTGTTAAATTTAACTGTGTCAGGTAAAATAGAACAGGAATCGCCACATATCACTGAAAATAGCACTCTAACATTTAATGCTGACACAAATAGTTAGATGTAGTGAATCTTTTTTATTGGTGAAGATACCATTTTCAAGATGCAAAATACCCCCCACATTCAATACATTTGTATCAAAGCAAATTAAATCAAAAATCTTTATATTAAAACCCCACCGAATTTTTTCCATACAAGTTTCCTGTAATGTATCCTAGAACCTATACTAGCTAGAAAGGGATGCTTACAAAATTTCAGTTTCTGACAAGACTAATCTTGCAGAACACTCCTCATAGAAGCAAAAGGGTTAAATATATACAGTGAGTGAGACACAAAGTGTTCTCCTTGCTGAATAAATACATTTGCAAAGAAAATACTCTTCACAGGCAATACTTAGGACATGTAACAGTGTCTTTTCAGTATATTTGTTGAAAATAAATGCAACTGTTACCATGCTGTCAGGCAAGAAACCACAGTACTGTTAGAAGCTCTAAATATATGCTAATAAAAATCAAGTGTTCCTCCCAGTACCAAACGGGAAGTATTCAGGGAATTCATTAATAATTTTTAGTGCTTCATTGTAGAGTTCCAGATCTGAAAAAGGGCAAAGAAAATGGTTATGATGCATAAGCTCAATTCCCCACAAGTCACTGACAACATTCAAGTACTGCTTATTTTAAGGCAGTATAGCTGAGCGATCTGAGTCTCCCTCAAGGTCCTGTTTTCCCAAGGCAGGAACACTCATTGCTTATTTTCTGGAGCGTTATTTTTAGGCCTGCTAGCTGCACAACCACACAAGGTTCAGGGCAAAGTGAGAACCATATGGTCAGGAGTGGGGGAACAATCTGGCCACAGCAATGATCTAGACTGGCTCCAGCTTTGAGTCACTCCCTACAATTTAACTGTATACCACTATATTTGGTACAGAACTTTTCTCATGACATTCTCCTTTTCTACACCCTGCTCCTTATCTGGCAGCTTGAAGAAAGACCTTGTCTGTAAGGAAAGGTAATCAGGCTTTCCCTTCTTATTTACTGAAAACTAGTTCAGAACTCAAAATGAATTTGCCATAATGTATATTCTTACTTACCAAATGGACTTTTATCTTCTCTGAACTGGACATATGATGCACACATGATGGTTGCCTGATTTGTTACTCTTCCCACCACTTCAATAACTCCTGAAATCTCCTCATCCAGCTAGAAAACACACCAAAGATGAAATTAGTAACACTAAATTAGCTGCTGTCTTTACTGCGCAGCACTTCCAAGGAAAGATACCAGTTTTTAAGTACATAAAACTCTGTCACTTAATCACTGAACAGAGACTAATCTAGGACATAGAGAGCAGAACAATTCTGATTTTAAAGCACTGCCAGTTATAGAACTGTGTCAGTTATAGAACTCTGTAAAAGCTAAGGAGGAATCACACAGTCCAGAGAGCAGTTCCAGTGTTCCAAATTCAGGAGGTATATTTGGAAATTATGTCTTAAGTAATGTGTCAGTAAGTGTTCAGAATACAAAGATACTGACACTAATAAGCCTTTGGTTGAACAAAGGAAAAAAAAAAGCTGAAAATTATATCTTACTCTAAAATAATACAACCTGAACATTTTCTTTGTTTTTTAAGATACAAATTTTAACAGTGCAGTACTATTTCAGTAATGTTCTTCCAATACTGAATTCTTATTTTTCACTTCCTAGTAAGTCTTCTGGAATAAGTTGCTCCCTCTAATTTTGGGGTTCTCTGTTGAAAGAAGGAACTACAGAGAAATACACTGAAAGGGAAAATGTTAGAAAGCATTTTGATTAGCAAATCTAGGAGTTTCCCCACTGACCCTGGGTGAACTGGAGAGATGAACCTGGCCTCGTCTTTTTGCACACATCAGTTTCTCCTCAGGCAATGGAACACAGACTGAAGTGCCCAGCATTACAGCTTAGCATTTATGGATTTCAACTACTTACACTATTACAGAAAATATTATAGAAGCATTGGTCAGATGCTAACATCTGAATTTTTAAGAACCCAAGGCAGGAAACGTTACCACAAACTCAAGGAAGAGGTAAGAGACATTTTGTTGCGGTTTGAAGTCAACAATCTTCACACTTATAAATAAAACTCTTCCAGCTCAAACTTCATTTTTCATCAACAAGGACAGACTCTTGTCTTGAAAGACTGAGAGAGCACCCTATGCAATTATTTCCCATGGGAATGGCAAGGTTTCTCAGCATTTAACAACTCATTCAGAGAACAAGATGTAAACATACACATGCGCTGAGTCAAGCTAGAGCATTTGCCATCACAATTAAAATAATTGTTTAATTACAACATTTCTTGGTGGAAAAAACATACTTAGAAGAGAATGGCAAAGTGTTATTCCTTCAGTGGTAGGTGATAACAAAGGAAGCAGTATTTTCGTTCAGTAGTTCTAATTATATCTTACACCCATTGCATTCATTGCTTAGGGTTTTTTTAAGAAAGAATGCTTCAAGCTAACTTGTTTAGCTAACGAGTTTACTGAAATGATAAGACAAGTGTTCTAAGAGGACGTAGCATTGTTAACTTAAAAAACACTTGAACACACCATATTATTTTTGATTATAAAAGCAGTAAGAAATAGGAAGGACAGACTGAAATTACAATGAAGTATTAGCTTTGTGGAATATATTACACTATGAACAATTAATAGAGTAAGAGAAAATAGCCAGACAGGTATGTGTGTGACAAGGAATGAGTTCTGTCTCTTAACACCAGCTGAAATTGATGAAGATCAAGGCAGCTCAGGGGTAAGAGGCCTACAGGTTAGCTAAAAGATGCAAGAAAGAGAGGCAATGAAATGTAGGTGGAAAAACTCAAAATATGAAAGGCATGCACAGGTTTCAGAAGAGACAAAACCTCCGGAATCCACAAGAGGCGACATCAAGCATTTCTTGAGCATTCCTTAACTTACAGGCTCGCTCAGCTCCACAGTCGTATGCTTGCCGAGTCCATCCGAAAGCACGACAAGCTTCCCACTAGGATGAATCTACAAAAGAACATTTAAGTCTACAAAAGACATTAAGCCTATGCGCTCGAAAGGCATCTGGAAGCGTCACAGAAATGCTCTGGCCGCCTCAACCAGTTCTTTCCCGCAAAGCTCCCTCCGCCTCCCGCCCTGCTGCCCCAGGGACCGCGCCAGCCCCCGCACACAGAGCCACATCCTCGCTTCCAGATCCCGCCCAGCGCCCCGCGGACCTTATGGACGCGGCCCACGAAGCAGACGGGCTGCCCGATGTGCTGCGCCAGCTGCCCCGTGGCGATGCGCGGCCGCGGCACCTCGTGGATGTCGCCCATCGCGGGCACCGCTTCCCGCCTTCCGCCAGGAGGGAGGGAAGGAGGGAGGGACGGCGGCCCCGGGAGCGGGCGGCTGGGGCGGGACTTCCCCTCCGCCCGAGGCGACCCGGAAGCGGAGGCGGAGGTTGGTGAGAGCGGCAGCGGCGGCGGCGGCAGCGGGCGGGTGGGTGACGGAGGGGCGGCTGTCGGTGCTGCCGCGGCGGGGTGGGCGGCGGGGGCCGAGCCCCAGGGAGGCCGGGGGAGCCGGCCGTCGGCTTCCAGCCCAGTCCTGTCATTTATTCCTTTTAAGTCGCCTCATATTTCCCCTCCCCTGGGTTTTCCCTCTCCCTTCAGATAGTGGCTCCCCTCAGGTGTAATTTGGCAGCCTGCCCTGGCAGCCAAAAGGGCAAAAGGCGTCCTGGGGTGCACCAAGCACAGCGCAAACAGGAGTGATTGTCCCGTTGTAGCCAGCGCTGGTGTGGCCTCACCTGGAATATTGTGTAGTTGTGGGCTCTGCAGCTACATCCAAAGCTGAAGCAGTGGTGAAGGGAATGTCCCGTGAGAAACAGCTAAGGACTTCTGGTTTGCCTGGTTTGGAGAAGAGGAGGCTGGGGGTTGTCCACATCACTCTACGGCTTCCTGAGGAGGGGAAATACAAACGGGATGCTGATCTCTTCTGCCTGGTATCCAGTGGATATCCCAGGATGTGTGGGAATGATTCAAAGCTGCACCAGAAGAGGTTTAGACTGAACATTAGGAAGCAATTCTTTACTGAGAGAGTGGTCAAACACTGGAACAGGCTTTCTGGAGAGGTGGTCGATGCCCCGAGCCTGTCAGGATTTAATTCCCTTAATAATATGCTTTAGCTTCTGATCTTCCCTGAAGTGGTCAAGCAGTTCGACCAGATGATCATTGTAGATTCATTCCAACTGAGCTATTCTATTCTATTCTAGTCTAGTCTATTCTATTCATTTCATTTCATTTCATTTCATTTCATTTCATTTCATTTCATTTCATTTCATTTCATCGTTGCAATTGAGCTGGTGCTCAATCCCCAGGTTTAGAACAACTGATGGATGTAAGACAGAGATAGCATTTGGACATGGCACTTGGCATGCATCTTGCCTTTTTCCATGTGTTTATTACCGATCGGTCCCTGGCATGGAGAGGTTCCTCCCAACTGCTCTAGTGGCAAAAACGACTCACATATCTTAGTCTGCCTTTGACATAGTGTTGCTGGCAGGCCGAAGGAGCTGCTGCTTCCCCTCTGCTATGCACCGGTGAGACACCTGGAGTGCTGGATAGGAGGGCACATGTGGATATACTGGAGAGAGGCCAAAGAAGGGTCACAACAACAATTAAGGGACTGGGCCATTTTATATATGAGGAAAGACTGAGAGAGCTGCAACTGTTTAGCCTAGAGAAGAGAAGGCTCAGAGGGCTCTTATTAATGAATATAAATACCTGAAGGAAGGATTTAAAGAGGACAGTCAGGCTCTATTCAGTCGTTCCCAGTGAAAGGAACAGAGCCAAGAGGTGCAAACTGAAGCACAGAAGGTTCCTCAGGGAACACTTTTGGCACTGTGAGAGTGACCAAGCACTGGTTAGGGTTGCCCAGAGGGCTTTGTGGGGTCTCCATCCTTGTAGATAGTCAAAAGCCATCTGGATATGATCTTGAATGACCAGCTCTAAGATGGTTCTGCCTAAGTAGGGTGTTGGACAAGGTGGCTCTGAAGGTCCTTTCTAACTACAGCCGTTCTGTTGTTCTGTGATTTCCTTTTCTTTCCCAGGACCGGTGTTTCAGGAAATACTTGGGAAAATCTAACTCTGCTCTGGCTTAAAAGGGCAGTTGCAGAACCGCCCATGTGCTGACTGTCTCTTCTAACCAGCCACGGGCCAGTTCAGCTTGCTAACCAGTACAAAGTGGTTTTTGTTAGTTGGCTAGGTTAGTGTTGTTCTACGGCAGCAGCTTGTGTCAGCTTGCCAAGGAAACAAGCTACTGCCAGAAGCTGTAGCATGTGACATGGGAGTGCTCTGGAGTTAAATCTTACATGAGATCTAGCTGGTTGTCATCTCCTCAGTTGTCACCATGACATTCACCTTTCCAGTATTTTATTTGCCAGAGAATATCCTCATCTCCATAGCATATCTTCAGAGATTTACAAGGAGAGATCTCATCAATGTAGCTGCTGGAGCAAGGTGCAGCAGGCTGCTGCACAGCAGCCCTTCTAGGGCTGAAGGGTTGGAAGGGTCAGCGGCTAGAAAAACATGTTGTACAAGTTCTTACAAATGCCTGTCTGTATCACACTTAGCAGCTGTTGAAGGTTTGCATTCAAAAGAATATTGTTTGAAGGGAAAACAGTAGGCTTCAGCCTGTCGAGTATTTTGTCTCATTAACACCTAGCTTTCTCTTTTTGCATTTTCTGTCTTCGGGGTTTTGAATGTTTACATCAGTTTGAGTGCTGTTATTTCACTCCTGGCTTTGTTTTTGTCACCTGTGATTTTATTGTCTGACTTGGTTGTTGCTGATTTTTTATGATTCAGCCTCTTCAAGTGTTTTTATAGTATGGTAATTTGGGTTGTATAGTTTTGTATTTCTGCTTTCCTTAAATTTTATAAAAACATTAAAAATAAATACTAACATTTTATGTAATGGAGAAAAAATATTTTTAAATGTTTCATTCTACATATATATATTTTTTTTTAATTTGGGTTTCTTGTGATACTTTCCATTCTTCTGTTTTCAAGAAATACAAACTAAAGGACCATGACTAATGTTAATGCCAGAGAAAAGAAATTATATGCCTTTTTTTTCTTCTTCACGTAGTTACTTGGACTAGGCCAAAAGCTTTTAAACTGTTCTTTTGGTGTCACAGGGAAATATTTTCAACATGCATATTCTTGACTCTTAAATTGGTTGTTTTCATGATAAGAAGGATTGTACAGGGCTGTAAACATCTTGCTCTTTTTCTGGTTGGTGATTTATTGGTGAATCACAGCAGATGGTAATATGGAAGTGAGAATTGCTCTGATGCTCTGTTTTCTTCTTCCATAGATTATATATCTTAAGCTGCTAGATGTGAAATTATTCTGGTTCTTTCTTTAAGGTCAGTTTTGTGTCTTCTTCTGTCCTCATTTCATCATTTGCAGTCCCACTGCAATTCTGCTTTGCTGTATTACTGGGCATTGTTTCTTTAGTTTAGTCTGCATCTTTGATATTTTTTATATTAAATTATGATTCTCCTCCAGTATTGTGAACATTCAGGAAAGGCTGAAAAGTAATGGCGAATACACTAAGATCCTTGTTGCATAGAAAAATTTTATTGGATTTAACATATTGGTTTGGCTCAAGGGTCGCCCATAGTTCTTGTCAAAGGAGACTGACAAAATGCAGGAGGAATAAATTAACCCCTTTGTGCAGCTCTGTAACTCATCTTTGTCCAGTGCCATGTATGTTCTCAGAGCCTCATAGAAAGGCAAAATATTTTTTGCAGCCTCACAGAATTGCTGTAGCTCAGAGCTTATTATTTGCTAATGACTGAAGCTGTGCCAAAAGCATTATTCTTAACTATCAGCGATTGTGCTCACTTTTTTTTTTGTGAGGGAGAAACATGAGGAGGAAGGGAATTGCATATTCCTACCAAGGGAGATTTTTATCTTTAGGCAGTGAATATAATTTCAGGTCTCCTATGGAAATAAAATTATTCCCATCTGGAAAGGAAAAGTGCTGTGCTATATAGGAGAAATGACTGCAGGAATGTGGTACTATCTCTGAATGGTGGGTGTATTTTCTGTGATTTTGTGCTGACAGCTTAAAAAAACCCCCACAACTAAGTGCCTTTTTTTTTTTCATGTCTGTGTGACCATGCATCCAGGTCCCCAAACTTGGAATTTAATTTTTACTATGAAATGAAACTTGTATGAAGCTGGTTGTTCTGAGCTTTTGTTACCTGAAACTTCGTCTTATGTAATGTAGTAAAACTGCAGCCTGATTCTGCAAGTGCTTAAACCGTGTCCTTATCTTCAAGAGCACGAGTGTTTCCATTCAGCTGTGTTTCTTTGTTGGATAGGGGCTTTGTTCTGTTTTTAACTTGTGATTCAAGAAATTTAGTGGTTGCATTTCCCGTTGCTGGGGAGATGGGTGTTTACTTTTGAAGTAGCACAGTTGATAAGATTCTTAAAAGAGCGAATATCACAAATGCCCCTGCATTGCCTGTGTACAGTCTTTCCCTTACCTGTGCTGTACTGTATCTCTACTTTTTGTTTGTCTACTGTAGCTCTACTTTTTGTTTCTGTGCCCCCTCTCTGGTTTTAGTAATTCTTTGTTTTTTAGTTTATACTTAATAGTGTGTTCATCAAAGCTACCGAAATGCTGGAAGTAGTGGTTGGTGAACTCTTTATTCCACATACCTTACAAAGAGCTGAGATCTACAAGCACAACTTTTGTTCCTGAGAGGTTCCTAGAGAAGGAAACAGCCTCACTAAACATGTTAGTGTTTTTAATATGTGGTTTTTATACTGCCTCCCCACATTCACAGTCACAAAATACAGCATGTACTATTTTCTTAGTGCTGACTGGTGATTTTAACAGCATAAGGACTTGAGGCCTGAGCTTGGGACATACTTTTGTTAATTTTGTTTGGTTTTCTGCTTCAAGGAAGCCTCTATGTGGGTTTTGATTTTGATTTGGTTTGGTTTTGGTTTTTTGTTTTGTTTTCTGTTAGAGAAATACTGCTGGCAGTGGAATTAAGCTACATAAGAAACTGAAAATTCCAAAATAAAGATCAACCCTTATGTATGTAGATAAGATGAATTCTATGGGTTTTAGAAAAAATTGGGATACTGTCAAGGAAAGTAAAAAAATCTAGTATGTAAAAGTGCTTGTAACATTAATTTGGCTAGATCAAATTGTCCTGATTGCTAATTTACTCTGAATTTAAATGCTTATTGTCTTTTAAGCAGTGAAGTTTAGGTATGTTAAGTATGCAGGATTTTAAAGACTAAAAGTGCATGGTTCCCTATACAAGTCTTTTGTGCCATGTATTACTGATTAAGATGCTTTTCTTTGTGCAAGAAAGAAGAGAAGGGGGACATTATGTGATAGAGCTGAAAACTGTACAATAACACAGATCTCAAAAGAGAAAAAAATGTGATGGGAGCAACTGCAGCTCTGGCACATCAAGTGACTGACTGGAATCTGAGCCTTTACCAAAGCTATCTGTAAGATTTTGCACATCAGGTTGATTTTGCTTCTTGTTGTTGCACACTTTGGATGAAGGTAAAATTGCATTTTAAACTGTTCCACAACTGCCTCTCCTTCATACATCATTGGAGCAGAAACCTGACTCTTTGAGCATTACAGCACAGGTTTTTACCACTTGAGCTATGGGACTGACAACCCTAATTGGTAGCAGAAGAAGACTTATTCCCTGAGGGCTGAAAAAGGAATATGCTGCTGGCGCCATGTGTTGAGCCTGGGTGTGGGGGAAGGTAAGGAATAAATGAGATAATTAGGAGTTTCTACTGTGTAGTCTCCATGGAACTGGAAATATCAGTATTTCTCTTGCTAAGGTAGGAAAACAAGCAAAAAGGAATAAAGTGCAGTTAAATAACATTTTTAAAAAATTACTGTATTCATGGGATTGGATCACAAAATGGTTTGTTCTGTTCTTGTGTACATTAGTGTAGTTTGTTTGCTGGCCAGAAGTTGCACTGTGTCAGCATAAGCAAGCAGTAGCTGGCCAGGCTGTGGGGTATTCAGCCTTCAAGTCTCAGGTATCAGGCCACAGTTTGAATAGCTGCTGCTTTTGCCATGATCTATTTATACACTGTTCCTGAAAGCCAGTGCTTACACTTCATACAAGACTTTCTGGAGTGTGTAATTGCTTGTAACAGCAGAATTTTAGGCAGTTTATATGAATAGTCAGTTCTGAGTTGCCACAGGTCCTTGGCCAGGGAAAAAACCATCTTGTTTATGGTATCATGAATATTTAGGTGGAGAGTGAAAAATGTTTTATCTTTTTTTCTTTTTTCTTTCAGATCTGCACGTTTCACAGTAGCACTCTTCACTCTTTCCCACATTCTAAAGATTCTTCTTTGTTAAATTTAGTGAGAAATAATGTTTCTGAAACTTGACACTGTATACCTCTTTAATTCTTTACCCTGAAGTCCTTTCCTCTGTTGGAGGTGTATATTAGACGTTGCTCTTGGTTTGTCAGTCCCTTCTCCTTAATATGATGTCTGAAAAATAAATAAGGATTCTGCTCCTCAAACTCTGCTTCAAAGTTGAAATGACATTATTCAATTTTTCCCAATTTTATATGGGTATTTTAGTAGAGAAGATCTTCACATGCCTTTATTAAAACCTTCCTTGTGTCCAGCACATAATGTTTTTCAGCCAGACCAGAGGCTGCTCCACAGGTTGGTGTTGTGCAGAGGTCCCAAGTTCAGCCTTCGAGGGACCCTCGTGGGTCCCTTCATGGGTTTTCAGTATGACTTTGTCCTATTTAAGCTACTCAGAATTGCTTCTATATAATCTTCCAGTCCTGAGAGAGCGGGGATACTGAGCATTTTCTTTTGCAGTCTGTGTTTTTATCCCAGTTGTTTCCTTGTTTTGTTCTAGCAATGGAGTTCTTAGCTGCCTTGAAAGATTCTTTTAATGAATTATTGTGGCAAAAATTTGCTACTAATGATTTTGCTGCAGTTTCTTTTAAGGAATTCAGTAGTAACTGTTAATTAAGTGTAATCAACTGTTAGTCTGTCTTTTAAGATTGCAAACTGGAAAACTGCAAATAGTTACCACTATCTTTGAAGAGAAAGTTTGTCTAATAGCAATACAGAGTAGCAGAAAAATATGGAAACATGCTGGATAAATGCTGAAAGGAGTTTTCTTCTTTCATTTCCATTTAGTAAAGTTGAAGGGTTTTGGTTTTTTTTAATGATTCCACTCCATAACTTTGTATAAAAACCCTTTTGTACTTCACTCTCCTCTTGCCTGTTGAAGTAAATTGCTACATCAACAAGGTAATCTGTCTGACACACAGATGCCTGATACTTCAAATTGGGTAATAAAGATTAGCTGTAGTATTAGATATGTGGCCTTTCTACATACCTATGGTCTGTTACATGAATTTACTGTAAGTTCTATTATCATATATTTATTTAACATGTTTTGTCTTCCTTTTAGATAACACCTTAGAAGACAAAAAGAACCCAAAGAGACTATGTTCAGCTTCTTCCGAAAAAGTCAAGATTCAAAGAAGGTTACAGTGCCAGAGAGAGAAGCAGATGGATTTGTTATTGTGGGTAAGTGGTGCTTCTGTATAAAGTGATTCTTTCGTCTTTGAAATTTTGATCTTGAAGTTTCTTTGAGATGCTTAGACTTAATGAAATGTTAAGAGAAGCCATGAAAAAAATTGTTCAGTATTCTTACTTTTCCTGATGAAGCTCTGCTCATTTGGACTAAATAGCTGAAGTTTTATTTACATAGGTTTGAACTCATATTCAGGAGCGCTGAAAATGTTGTTTCTTGTTTACTTTTCATGTTCTGAGTGAGGAGAAGTTACATCCTTACAAAACAAGAAGGGTCAAAGTTTAGGCTTCTAGCTTTATGCTTAGTTGTCGGAAGGGAATATCTTACCTCAGTTGTTAAAGGATTGGCTTTTATTCAGGTTCCTTCCTTTTCTTTTTACCCCCAGAGTTTTTATATTAGAAGCCAAGAAGCACCTCTTCATTTCTGGTCATGGTGAATGTAGATGTTCTGTCTCAGAACTCTTAGGGTTTGACTCTTAGCAGTTTAGGGTTTTCAAAATCTTATTATTCAAAAACTGATCTGAAGTTTACACACTTGTGAATTGGCTAAATTTTGAGCTTGGATCAAGCTCTTTCACAGTTTTGCAGGTTGGCTTGAGTGTGCAGAAGAGAAAAAAGTTGTTGCTGTTATGCTGAAACTGATCCTTTTCTTTTTTCTCTTTTGACAATTTGTTTTCCTCCTTGTGAATCATCAATATTCAACTTCTGCTGCTCTGATCTACTAACTCGTTCCTATCAGGAATCTTACAGTGTTTCTCTGTTTAAGTGTTACTTCTTCTTGAGCATTTTCAAGTCACAAAAGCCTCTAGATTGTTGAAGTCTCTCATATTGAACAGTACGAGAGACTATTGGTTTAGTTCTCCTTTCTGAGGAGAACTTAAATTTTTAGCAAAAGTTCTCCATTAAAACAAATCTGTTTCACATCTGTGACTGTGTCGTTATGCTTAATGGCTGGCTTCCACTAGATTTTGTTCACCTGCACCAGTTTTGATGGGTACACCAAGTCCCTCCAACATTTACATTGTGGAAGAGTCAAAGGAGACACATCATCATCCCCAAAAAGTCTGGAGACCATTTAGCATTTCAGTTTCTGTAATAGGCAGAATTCTGCACCCAAATGTTGCCATGTCCCACAGTTGCTGAGCCTGATTCTGCATTCAATTTAGCTTCATTCCTTTTTCCTGAAATTCTGTCAGTGACTATTTAAACTTTGTTCACATAAATTCACATAAAATTAATCTGTTAAATATAATCTTAAGAACGGTCAATTTTGTTTGAGTCTTTTTAAAATTTATTATTATCTTTTTGCTCAGACAAGTTAATTTAGCAGTCTGCAATGAAATGGACTGTACTAGGCAGAAAAGCTGCCATCAGCCTTATCAGTGGAGCATATCACTGTGTTGCAAGACAAATGTAGTTGCAGAATTATGGGTCAGGACTTTAGTAGATATTTGCCTGGAAGGGGTATTTTTGTCTAGGAATAGTGTCAGTGGAAAAAAAAAAAAACCCAAACCACATCACTTAGCCATTCTGTTAGTAACTATTTTGTTACTCAGATGGAATGTTCTGAAGCTTTTCTAAACTGATGTAAAATATTCTGGAAATCCAGTAGTAAATATCTTTAACATGTGTCAGTAGTAGATTTCTAGGACTGCAGGCAGTGAACACTCTTGGAGGGAGTGGGAATTTAATTTCTTCTGTTTTAAGTTGGTTCTTAAATCCAGTCTTTCATTCAGAGCATATAAGAACAAAAAGCCTAGTTCACCAATATCCTGTGGACATGGGAGGAATCTCTCTGTATCACTTGATAGTTGAAAAAGAAAGAAGAGAATTCAAAGCTTTTCTGAGGAAGCTCCATCACAGCTATTGCCCTGTCAAATCCTGAGGATAATTTTTTTCTTTTTTTTTCATAACTTCTCCAAGTCCTGTTATAAATTGCTATATTTGAAATCTACCTTTCCTTGTAAAGTATCAATGCATTTGGGAATTCAATGTCTGACTAGAAAGGTGACTCATAAAAACAGCAGAATCAACAAAACCAACTTTGCAGCCTGTTAGCTGAAAAAAAAAATTCTCTATTTCAGCTTTTGGGGCAAATATTGCATGTGTGGGAGTCAAGAAAAAATAATCTGTAATTCCCTCTCTACAAAATAAATACAAAATATAATTTCCTACCAGAAACTAAAGCATTTTTATGTTCAACTACCAGTTCACTTATTTTCTGGATACTGGTCATCTCATCTCTTCATGAAGCTGTAAAAGTGGTGCTTGTTCTGTAACAAGCAGAACTATTACTATGAAAAGGGAAAAGAGGCTTATGAAATAGGCATAACACATGCAGTTGGTTTTGATGAGTGAATCAAATGCAGAAATGTGGAAGAATGTTTCAGAGGTTTTCCTGATCATCACAAATTGTTTTTAATGTTAACATTCTGAAAGCCAGAATTAAGAAAACATTACAAAAAGTAATTTTCACTTAGCTTGGGAATCTTGGAGAGTAGTAGTTCTTAAGGAATTTCTCAGGTTTTGTGGCTTTCATAATATAAAATAAATTCCAACCTACCATTCATTCCTACTGTTGCTAGCCATAGAGAAAATACAGGTTTAATGTGGTTTGGCACACAGCTAAAAATCTCACATCAATCTCAAACATCCAAGTGTCTTGTAGTCCTAATCTCAGTCTGAGATCAGGAATTGAAAATCTGAGACAGCAGTGCTGCTTCCCGTATGTGTTTGGCAAGGCAGTCAGAAGCTCTGCAAACATTTCCATGATGCTTACAGTTCCACTGGGGTGGGTGGTGAGTGTTTTTGCTTGAAGCAACTAAAAGATCATAGAATGGTCTGGGTTGTAAGGCACCTTTAAAGATCATTTAGCCCAACGTACCTCCATGGGCATGAACATCTTTCAATAAATCTTGTTATTCAAAGCTCTGTGCAGCCTGACTTCGAACCTGACTTCTGGGCAGCCTGTTCCAGTGTCTCATCACCCTCATCATTAAAAAATCATATAAATAACTAAAATCAATTGGAATATTGTTCTGTATGTCCTCTTTCAAAAGGACTGAGAGAAGTTAATTTTGTTTTCAGGTTTAGTTTCAGAGCCCAGTGTGCTGAGTCCTGTTTACTTTTCCAGAGCAGACTGCAGTAAGCCAGCGTGAGGGAGCAGCAAATGCTGATGGCTGCACCAGGCAGGTGAGCCTGCAGCCGAGTGAGGGTGCCAGGAGAGCAGGGGCTTGGGCAGAGACCTCCCTGAGGAGCAGTGCAGTCCTGTGTGCCTGAGCAAGGACACCACAGCACCTCTGGGGACAGTGCCTGGGGGCAGCTGAGACCCTGACTGCCAGGCAGGTCTGCAGGGATTAGGAACATCTGAGGCCAGGCCAGGAAGTTGGGTCAGAGGGTCACGGTCACCCCAGTTCCCAGGCGTCCCTGCAGGGTGCTTTTGGCAAGGACCAAGAAATGTGGCTTCTCCTGCAACTCTTTGCCTGGCCCCTGGTGGGTGTGCTCAGGCTGTGCCATCTGTGCTGGCCATGGGCACAGAGAGCCAAAGCCCTGGCACTGGGAAGGGGCTGCTGAGCCTGGTGGTGTGCTTGGGGCTGGACAGCCAGGATGGTTGTGTTGTCTCTCACTGTGTCTGGAGGCAGCACAGTTCTCTGAGGAACTCTTGATCTGATCCTTTGACTGTGCCTGGGTTCAAGGCTTTGTGTATTTTTGACTTGTGTTTTAAAGGCCAATCTGTTCCATGGATCTAAGAGTTACTGGGTTTTGTTTGGTTTTCTCTCAGGGATCTTTTTATGCTGTATGTTGGAATGGAGTAAATGGTTTGGAGAAGCAGCTCAGTCCCAGGTGCTGACAAATCTGATTTTTAAACATATTTCGCTTCTGTTTCTTGCCTGAACTTAGGACAGCTTTCTCTTTCTTTTTTTTTTTTTGTAGATGTAAATTAACATGGATTTTCAATACTGGCCAATGGCTGTCATTTCAGAGCTCTGCTCTCAGCCTCAGGAGCAGACCTCTTCACAAGTGGTAGGGAGTATTGGTGCTTATAGGGAGCACTGAAGTGTCACCCAAAGGTTGTTTTCTGACATTCAGCAATTTTGTTATAGAGTTTTTCAATTAGTAAGTATGTAAGGAAAAGTGAACGGGCACAGGAGTCTCATCAGAGTAGAGTGACTGTCACAGACACAGGGAGGCTATGGCCTTGATAGGAAAGTTTGGCAGGAGTTTTGTCATGAATATACACTTCCACACTGCAAACCTCCATTCTTTCTGTTGTGCTTTCCTAGATCCAGCCAGGAAGGCCATCTAGAACTTATCAGCAAATTTTGGATTAACACTTATTTGTTAATATTTTTCACTATTGGAGGAAACATGATTTTTGCCTATTAAATTTCCTCTCAACAGAAAATTTTCATAGACATAAGAAGTTAAATGTTTTAAAATCTCTTCCAAATATATAGAAGGATCTGTGGTATTTAAGTGAGTCTTGGATTTGTTTAATTAACCAGTGTCCATTCTGTTTCAATGATGATGTCTGAAGAGAAGAAACTACAGAGCAAATGTGTTCAGGCTTGCACCAGCCTGAACTTCACAGAAAAGGAGGTGGGAACTACTGGTTTTCATCCTGTGAGATGAAATACAGTATAAGGCAATTATTTCTTCCTTATTAAACATGTAGAAGAGAACTGGTACTAATATCAGGTTGAAATTTGGGAACTTTTTGTGAGAAGTGGGATTTTGTTTAATTCATCATTACAACCTGCTGTGACAAAGTCAGGAACATAACAGGATGCAAGAAGAATACACAAGGAGATTGATATATTATGGTGGATGATAGCAGATATTATTATCTTAAAATTTTGGTGGTCAGGTATGACTTACTCTTTTAGGTTAATCTCAGCAAGGCATTTGAACTTTGGCTTTATGTACTCGAACCTTCCTCTGATGTATTCAGTATGTATATTGTTGAGTTAAATCAGCATTAAAATTCCTTCTTATGGGATCATCCTCATCTGTAGGCAGGAGTATCCTCACTTATCTGTGAGACTGTGAAAAGTATGATTTACATCCAGATGAATGTTTCCCTTTGTTAATGGCAGTTATACTGCAGAAGAACATCCTTAACAAATGGAAAATCTTCTGTACTGAAGATACAAAAAAGTAAAATAATCAACCCAAGTCAGCCTTTAATTCTCGAAATCTGGACTGTTTTTCCAAAGAACAATTTCACAGATACTTGTTCCTCTCCAAATTGCAGTTTCTGTTTTGCCATGAATTTACTCTGCATGCAGAGAGTTTTTTGGGGTACTTTGGAAAGGGTATATTTGAATTAGTGTTGCCCAACATGTAAAAAAGCCTTACAATAGGATCCTTACTGTTTCCATATAGTACAGATCTCTACATACATTTTTAAGAACTCCTTAAATGTTTGCCTCTGAGAGAAACATATATATGTATAAATTTTCTGGAGTGAATCTGTTATGAAAGGGAAATTTTATATACTGATACTCCTGAAACAAAGCTCTACCCCCATACTAGTTCATTACTGCAAATAAAATACTTATCTGCTTTCTTCCCTCTGCATACACACCTCGAAGATTAAATGCATCAAGAGATTTGTAAAATCTTAGTGTTATTGCTGCTGTTTGTTTTCCAGAAGTTAGTAGGAATGTGTAGTAAGTCCCTGAAAATCTCTACGTTGCTTTTTCATTAATATTTAAGGAGCTTTTAGTGGTGCTAGTAAGGAAGGTTGGGCTGCTGCAAGTGTTTTAAAATATACTATTACATTAAAGAAACGTACAAGGCATTGTGCCAGTTGGAAAAAAGCAGTGTCTCAATGTCCTTTCATTTTCTGCATCAATGGACTTACATTACGTATTTTTTATATAACAGGAAATGCTTGTGTAGTTATTTCCAACCTTGTAGTTTTCGAATAACCAAGCTACTGGTTTTTTTTAGGTTTCAAGGTTAAAATATTTAATACTAACTTTATAATAACCTGAGATATGGGGATATCTTTTAATGTTTTTATCTAAAGAATATTTTATACATATCAGCCTGTGCCACCGTAAGTGAATACTTTTGATGCACACGAAGAAGTTACAGTATTTAAAGTGGCCTGTTTTCTGAAGTGCAGCTTTATGGTTTTTATACTTAAAAACCACAGTAGCTCATCTGGGCATTGAATTTTGCAGCCAGAGTTGATTGAAAAGGGAGGAGAAAGAATTCAGAAGAAACAGTCCTCTCCTGTTACCGATTCTGAGTTGCATAAGGAGGTAATGTCTCCACTTCATTCAGTGATGAAGTCAAACTAATCCTCTTTGGGACTAATTTTGCACAAAAACAACCTGCGTTTTTCAGTGGTGCCGCTAGATGGGGATTTCCCTCGGATTCAGGGCTCCGAGGGCTTTGCTCTCCCCCTTTCAAACACAAAAGTGCAGTAGTAGTAATTATCAGTGCACCATTTGATTAGACTGTAGGTTTTCAAGAGATTTATAAAAAGCTTTTTAAAGCCTAATATCAAATCTATAATGACATTCCAACCTAATAAAAACAATGAAGCTTGAAATGTTGACAGCATGTATCTAGATGTTGGCTTGTAATTCCTTCCAAACAGATCTGTTGAGGCCCATGTGGGACCTAAATAACACAAAGAAGTAAATTTGCATATTTTACAGCAGGGGGAAAAAACAGAATGCAAAAACATGAATAATTAGGAGCACAAGCTTCATGCTATATTAATACTGTTGAAAAGCATGTGTTGATTGTATTCTGAAAGCCAGTAGTGATTTGGTTGAGTGAACTCAGTCAGCATCTCTTATGCAGATTAAAGGATCTGGGTTACAGAACAACTGAAATTCATTGTTTTGCTGTATAAGGAGTTATATTTCTTAAAGGAAATGCTTTTTTTCTCTCTCTCTTGGATTCTATACAGCAGAAGGAATCTTTCTTTTTAATGCCTCATCAAAGTATGTTTTTGTTGACAAATGACTATGCATTTCTTCATTTACTTTTATACCTCTAGATTTTAAAAACAGTTCTCTCAGCCACAAATCAGATGTTGGTGTATTTAACATTTTAGTATACATGACCTACTTACTTTTTATTCCCCATAATTTCTCTTCCTTTTGCTTTCTAGGGTTTGAGCCCCTGGAACATATTAATGATGCTTTCATGCTATGAATTTGTTTATTTTTAAATTTGCAGAAAATGCCCTTCTCAAAATATTAGCATATAGGCCAGTTTTGAATCTGAATATTGTGAGTGGTTGTGTTGGCTTCTGTTGATTGTAACATAAGATGTATAGCATACTTTTTATGAAAGAAAACGTTATTTATTTATAAATGGCAAATAGTATTTAAAGTGATTTATTGTTTGCTTTGGCTGAATATTGTCTTGGCCCCTTAACTCACAACTATCTCAAAAAGTTACCTGGTGTTGACCATGGACTCAAAGAAGGAGAAAAGAAAGAAGATGAAGACTTCTTGTTTAACTTGTTTTAATGCTGACAAGGAAGAATTATGTGCTGCTGGATCAGACAGCTTTATTTTGGGGCTTTAAGAGACAAAAATGCACAGAACCAAACACTGTCAATCTGTCTATTAAGCACATCTTCTTAATTTGCATAACCAAAGGAAGAAAATGGTAAAATGTAGCAGTCTTTTTAGAAGTTGATGTAATTGTAAGAGGTTAAAGAGGCATCTGGCAAAAGGTTGTTTTGAGGTCACACATGCATCTGGCAGTTTGCTGCCAGCCCTCTAAGAAAATATTGGTTGGAGTTGCACTCCTGTTTTTCATATTAACTGCCTTCAGACTTGATGTATAATAGTCACTTTCTACAATCCAGGTCTCTAAAGGGCTCCTCAGAGGTTTGGTCCTACTGATTGTAATTTTTGCAAATACTGATGGAAGTAGAATATGCTTAAGTAAAAAAATCCTTTTTTTGCTTGAAATTTTTCCCCAGAAAAGATGAAGACCTTTTTTTAGACATGACTGGTCTACAAGGAGGTGTTTACATAGTTGAGATTGTATTCTCTAACCTTTCTTCTAGT
The DNA here is from genome assembly GCA_013396875.1 of Vireo altiloquus. Taxonomy (NCBI): domain Eukaryota; kingdom Metazoa; phylum Chordata; class Aves; order Passeriformes; family Vireonidae; genus Vireo; species Vireo altiloquus. The sequence goes on from VZRF01014794.1 coordinate 41,326, forward strand.
AGGGTGATCACTTTTGACACCTGGGTTCTGACAGTTTTGCTCCTGTACATAGAAGTTCACTCTCTAGTAGCAGTGCCATTGTCTATTGGCCTATATAGGATTCTTAAAGCAATTTGAAGTAGAAATATAAGAAAGAAAAATACCTATTGCTTATTGAGCAGCAACACAGAGTAAAACCTGAGTAAATACAGAGTAAGAACAGTAAAAGTATGGATTTTCAAATGCAGGTTGTAAACTTTTTTTCTCAGAATATGCTGGTCATTAAATCACTTTTAGAATTAAAAGTTTATTTGCTTTATGATGCAAAGAAAACAGTTCAGGATATGCAAACGTATTTTTAGGCCAAGTCCGATTTACCTATATACAGTGGACTTACAGATAGAGCTAACTGGAAAACAGGAGGTGAAAAACGTGTTACAGGAGCACAAGTTGCTGTTCTGACAAGTGATAAATTCAGGTTGAAGTCCCTCTTTCAGCAATTTACAGCATAGTTAGATAATCATTCCTAGCAAAAAGAGCCCTAGTTACTAGCTCATACCTGTCTGGTTGGAGTCATTCAGACTTCTACAGATGTTAATCAGTGTTAATTTTCTCAGAAGGAAATGTTATGTTGAACTGATTTTACACACACCCCTCCCTATCTCTGGCAAATAAATGTTTTTTGTTTTTTTTTTTCTCAGTGGAAGAAGAAAAATTACTTTTCCAAAGATATATTGTCTTGTTTATTTTTAATTAGCTATTATAAAGAACTCAAGAAGGTTTTGTTCTGTGTTTTACAAGTGCTTCAAATCAGTCATGTCATAGGCCTCAATGCGAAATACTGCTGTAAGTGTAAGGCTTTTCCTTATAAAATGAAAGATGGCTTGTCATCTTGTGCATAAAGATGTGTTCTTCTTTAGCTGCTCCTTCTTGGTACACTAGTTGAGTACCTTTCAGTCAGGACAAATAAATTAAAGGATATAGGGGATTTATCCATTCAGTTGTTTGGCATTTCAGTGCTACTTCATCTGTTTTTGACACAACACGTTTTTGAAGGTTGCCAGAGATATAATGTGTTTTCTGATCTCTGCTCACAGAGCTGAATGATCTTCAGCTTTTACATAGTGCTTTTCTCTACAAATGAGGGTTGTGTGGACAACAATGAAATTTACTCTCTTCCTTCAGTCAAAAAGAAGCATTTGCTCATAGCATTGACCATGGCTTGCTGGAGAAATTATGTAATAATCATTATTTTCTGACATGATCATTTAACTTTGTGCTTCTTATATCTTTTAGGAAATTTACACTAATTATAGTAAATTTGTGCTGTTTCCATTGTCATGGGAATGTCGTACCTGACAGTAAAAAATAAAGAAGACTACAAATACCCCCTAGAAGTAGTGGGTTGCTTAATTTGTACAGTTTGTTTATCTATTAGCACACACCTTACTGTTAGTAGTTACCCATCTACACTGCAGGATATAATCTCAGTATTAATTCTGTATATTGTTTCCTCAATTTACACATGGTTATTGGCTACAAAAACTGTGTATAGGGCAAAAATTATAATGGACAGAAAATCATTCAAAAGCTTAAGTTAGTTTAACTCAGAATATTGGTACAGTGTGTTTCCCTCTTCCCAGCAGTTGAAATAAATGTGGGACTTCAAATTCCTTAAGCAGAGGTATACAGTCTCTGCATTCATTTCCTTCTTGTTTTTGTCAGGGTGTATAGGAGAAGTTAGGGGAATATGGATTAGGTGGATATGGATTTGGTATTTTGTGTATAAGAATACAAGTACAAACTGTAGGGAGATCTCTCACAAGTGGAAGTATTGAGTTGTCAATGGTGAGGCTCATTGTCAGTGGTGAGACTAATTTATTTTGGTGGTTTGGTTTATTGTGGGGGTTTTTGTGGTTTTTGTTTGTTTGTTTTTCTCTTTCAGTTACCCCAGATTAAAGATGAGGTTTTTGAGCCTGTAATTGCCACATGCAATATACAATTTTTTTCAGTTAAGTTGGGCAAGCTTCCTTAAAATGATCCAAAGTCACAGACCTTTCCTGAAACAAAACAAAGAACACCAACAAAATGTTATTGATGTTAGACTGTATAATTCTAAATCTCTTTTTGCTGAGATCTGTCTGGACTAGCAGTATACTGCAGTTGTTCAGAATTTAAGCTCATGGTTTTTCTGCTTCCAGGTAGATAAGGGAGAGCAACAATTTCAAACTCATGAGATTATTTTTGTTCTTATTTCAGTTGGTATGAAGCTTCAGGGTTTTTTTGAGAGGGACAGAATGGAACTTTATGGTTGTTTCTTTGCCATTTTATTTTTCAATGGGAACTTACCTACATGATTTCTTCTGAATTATTTCATCCTTAGGTCTTGCAGAAGGGCAGGACTATGGAAGATTTGATTTACAAAAACATTAGAAAAGCTATTGTAACAGAAAACAGTCAATATTATCTTTAAACGATGGATATTAAATGCTCATACCAATGCACCCTTCATTAGGAGGCAGACTTGGGGAGAGGATATTTTTTGGTTAGAACTGTTTTCTTTTACTAACCCACAAGTTATGTCAACACTCCTATAAAAAGATGCACAAAGAGCTTTCATTAGATCTAAATACTGACTCCAGTTGAATATAAACTTCAGTTGGATATACCAGTTCTTACAAAAATTTACTTCTGCTTACCACTGAGCCACCCAAAGGTGAGGCCCAGGAAAGAACAAGTAGTAGTTTTCAACTCATATATTGTGTTTTTAAAAAATAAGAAAGAGTCAACCAAGAAGAAGAATTAAGCATCTCTGGAATTTAGTTTACAAAATCTGTTTAGAGCATATTTGCCTAAAATGACCTACTGGGAAAAGCAGAGACCAGCAATAAGCTTGAATTCTTGGTATGCTCTGGAGCTGAAGTCTCTGAATCAAAGCACCATACCTCAAGCACATCTGTCCACTTGATCAAAACCAAAAGCTGAAGTTACAGCATGTTCTTCTTGAAATATGCTTGGTGTGTATTTGTGTTCATTCAAGCATTCATCTGAGAATCAGGAGACCTCAGCTCGAGTTCTGCATAGGCTTAGTGCTGTCAGATGCACATCTTCCAGCATCAAAGTCTAAAAGTCCAGTGAGAGGACTGCCAGTGTTTATATTGGCTGCACAATGGTTCTACTTCAATAATGCAAGACGTAGGAGCTTCTCTGATACTGCATGAGTCATTGAACTTCAGTGGCCTGTCAGTAAGAAAATGGGAATACTGATCTCTACTCCCTAGCCCACGTGTGTGGTGGTTTTTATTTCTTAAAATGAAATGACTAAAGCTTTTATGAAACAAAACAGCACAAAGAGACAGAATATGTTGCCAGCTTCTAGGTTTCAGGCTCAAACTTGTTCTGATTTGTTTTACCTCTGTCCCAGGCAACCTTTCCTTTTTGGGTGAACCGGGTCCAGCTTCAAAACGAAAGGGAGAAAGGTTCCCAAGGAAATTAAAGTGTAGCTGACTGAGAGAGCTCCCTGTGGGAGCCAGGAGTCTGAATATCATCAGACTACAGGGACCAGATCTCAGATCTGTTGTTTCTTGAGTGAGCTGGTTAGAGGGTGACGGTAAAAGCAGAATCTGCTCTCCTTTTCCCTGGAAATTAAAACAAGGGGAATGTGCCCATTATGCCTGAAACATGCAGTGGGAGATGTGAGGAAGACATGAGTTAAGCTGCTTCCTGATCAGATCCAGGACACTGATACAGAAGTGACAGCTAATGAATTTAGATTCCTAATGCATTTTGTGGCTTCTAAGACACAAAGCTTCTAAGGTTTTCTTAGATTATTGTTTCAAGTATGCCTTTGTAGGCCTCCTACCCATTCTAATATTGTTGATAGCAAAATATGCATACTGTGTGAAGATAATGAGTCTGCTTTGTTATAATATGCTCTTCATTTAAAGTAGCATAAACAGCAGTCAAATTCTATACTTGCAAGTCTTAGCTATTGCACTGAAGTACCTTTTCAGGAGTATTAAGAAATGTTTAAAACAAAGAAGTGAGCAAAATAATTTAGCATCATACTTTTTGGTGATATTCAGCTTGTCACAGCCGTGAATGCATTCATTAGCTGTCAAAATTTGATTTTAAAAAGCCCTACTTTGTTGCTGGACAGTGTGTTGCAGGCACAGCTGTTCGGCGGAAGAGGGTGCATTCTGTTTGTGCATATTCCTTCTGTCAGCTTTGTGATCCAGTGGGCATAGGCTCCTGGCCCTCCCAGGGGGCTGACAGTGCTAGTTCAGTGAAATCTTGTTCTGTGAAAAATAACAGTATCACAGGATATGCTGTGTTGGAAGACAGCCACAAAGATCAAGTCCAACTCCTGGTCCTGCACAGAGTCACACCGTGGGCTTGAGAGCGTTGTCCAAACGCTTCTTGAACTCTGCCAGGCTTGGCGCTGTGACCACTTCTCTGGGGAGAGCTGTTCCAGGGCCCAGCCACCCTCTGGGTAAAGAACCTTTTCCTGATATCCAACCTAAACCTACCCTGACACAACTTCAGGCCATTCTCTTGGGTTCTGTCACTGGTCACCACAGAGAAGTGATCAGTATTTGCCCCTTCTTTTCCCCTCACAAGGAAGTTGTAACTGCAATGAGGTCTCTCCTCAGTCTCCTCCAAGCTGAACAGACCAAGTGACCTTGGCCACTGCTCATACAGCTTCCCCACAATCTTCACAGCCCTCCTTTGGACACTCTCTAATAGTTTATTGTCTTTTTTATATTGTGGAATCCAAAACTGCCCCCAGCACTGGNAGTATTTGCCCCTTCTTTTCCCCTCACAAGGAAGTTGTAACTGCAATGAGGTCTCTCCTCAGTCTCCTCCAAGCTGAACAGACCAAGTGACCTTGGCCACTGCTCATACAGCTTCCCCACAATCTTCACAGCCCTCCTTTGGACACTCTCTAATAGTTTATTGTCTTTTTTATATTGTGGAATCCAAAACTGCCCCCAGCACTGGAGGTGAGGCTGCCCCAGTGCAGAGCAGAGTGGGACAATCCCCTCCCTTGCCCGGCTGGCGATGCTGTGCCTGATGCCCCTCAGGACAGGGTTGGCTCTCCTGGCTGCCAGGGCACTGCTGACTCATATTCAAGGTTCTGTCAACCAAGACTTCCAGGTCCCTTTCCACAGTGCTGCTTTCTGGGCTCTCATTCCCCAGTCTGTCTGTACATCCAGGGTTGCCCCATTCCAGGTGCAGAATCCATCACTTTCCCTTGCTGAATTTCATACTGTTTGTGATTGCCCTGTTCTGTAATTTTTTGAGGTCTCTCTGCAGGGCCTCCCTGCCTTTGAGGTGTCAGTAGCTCTTCCCAGTTTTATACTGTCTGCAAACTTGCCTAGTGTCCTTTCAAGCCTTGTGTCCAGGTCTTTAATAAAGATGTAGAAGAGCAAAGGGCCAAGGATGGAGCCCTGCAGAACCCCACTAGTGACAGGTCACTAGTCTGATGTCACCCCCTTCTCTGTAACCCTTTGTGCCTGACATCTGAGACAGCTGCTCACACATTGCATGATGTGTTTATCCAGCTTAATGCTGGACATTTTCTCCAGAAGGATCCTATGAGAAAGAGTATTGAAAGCTTTTCTAAAATCCTAAAAGATTACATCGACTCACTTCCCTTGATCAACTAGGTAAAGTAAAACTTTATAGTAACAAAACCAATTTTATAGTACAGTAATAGCTGTCTAGCACATTCTCATTTCAAGTTTGATTATATGAAATCATTGAGAACTTCAGATTAAATGTTCTTAAATTTTTATTTACCTACATGTTCCTTTTTTTTAAACCTGTATCAGTCAGTACCTCTGTGGAAGTTGGTTTAAATTTGTTCAGGGCCATAGTCCAATAGTGTTTGTCTTGTCTTTATCCTTATAGTCCTGAGCTAATTTGTCTTGCAATGCTAGGGGATTTTTGCAGTCTTCTGCTTTAAAACAAAAAGGCAAAGCCTTTTTGTGGTTTTTTTTTTTCAAAGACTCCCTTCCCCCTCAATTTCTCATTATATCTTTTACTGGTTAAGCAGTACAGGCTCATACCTGCTTAATGTCAGCAGGTATCTTTCAGCTGCACATCTTGCATACTGACCTTCATAACAGATACTCCTGAGCAAGAAATGTTTTCTTTTCTATTTGATGAATCAGATGTAAATTGAAGGATGTCTGCATTATTCTTTTGTGTTCTTATTTCAGAAGGTGTGATATCTGTAAGTGATCTTGTCTACTACTTCCTTTCTCTCTTTTTTTTCTACCGTTTCCCTTGGGTCCAGTGAAACTTCTGAATCCTCTGGGTTTATATTTCTTTAAGTCCTCAGCACATTCCTGGCAGCATAAGCCATCTGTTTGCTTACATTCTGTAGCTAAAGTCAATGAACTTCTTGTGGGGGGAATGAATTATGAAGTTAAGACATTTCTGGTGAGAACATGTTTAGGCACTTTTGATCTTGACTCTGGAGAGCCAGCTTAACATGGGGTACAAATGAACAAACTCTATAAGAGGCTCTTGTTTTAAACCTTCTATTTCCATACTACTACTGCCATTTCCATTCTACGACTGATGACTTTCCTCACGTGGACTCTCTGTTACCTTTGCCAACTGGAGGGGGACCAACACTTGGTTCTGTTGTCTGTCTGTGTGACTTTAAGGGACATAAGCACTCTGATGTGATACCTGCAGTGTTAAGGACCAGCTGATTGATGTAGTGTTTCAGGAGTCCAGTCTATCCTGCCCTTTTGAGAGGACTGAACTATGTGCTACACTGACATGCTGCAAGCAGATGGTGATAGCTGATGTACTGTGGGGATATTCTTTGACTTTTGCTTTTACTTTTACTTTTTGTCTAGTAGGCTTTTTATTACCGTGAAACCACCCAAAAGAACAGAACCAGTGTTGAAAAAAGTTGACAATTTCTGAGGTCAGGATTTTAAGTGTACTATTTAAGATAACTACATAGATAAATGCTATATAAACTGCCCCCAGAAATCATCTGAAGGTCAGAACAAAATGTTACAGGGTCCTTGTCCTTTTTTCTTCCCTCCAAAACAACAGCTTCCAAATAGAACTCGTATTGTGAATTATAAATTGAATTATGTGTATGAAACCTAGTTATGAAGTATAACATGCAGGTAAACAGGATAAGTAATGTGACCTCGCTTGCTTTAGAAACATGCTGAAATGCTAGTCAAGCAGAAGCAGAAATACCCTGAAGTGTATTTACCTTGGCCATTTGTTAAAATCCTGTCTACCTTTCGATATTCCCTGCTTCTGACATATTTATTATGAAAAGACAGAAGAATTTCAGCTTGTACACTTGATGGACAAAGAGGTATCCCAAGGAAGAGTTTTCTATATTCTTACACTCCCCATATGCTAGTAAAAAGTTATTTTCGTTCTTAAATGGAAATATCTTATTTGTATACATTACTATACACCCTGAAGAGAACAGTGGTGGAGTCTTTCTAAGGGATGCGGTGAAGCAGCTCAGGAACAGTTTGTAGATTCCCATCAAACCTTTAGGATGAGTTTAATTGGGGTTGTGTCTGTGGCCTTCCTACTTTTTCAAGGTGGATTTATGTACAGTTATTTAGTTGGTAAACCTGAGGGTCTCTTACTAGTGAACATAAGTCATGTGACAGTCAGGGTGGAAGTGTTTGGATGTTTTAGCTGTAAACTTTGTAGATAGATCAAATAAATACAGTATGAAGGAGCAGCATTGTGGATGAGGGAGGCTTTGTTATATTTTACTTTATTGTAAACTGAATGTCTGGTTACCATTTTTTCCCCTCCAAGTTCCATCCATATTTTAGCATGGGAGGGTCAACTGTTGGCTTTCCCCCCCTGCTTACACAATGTGGCTTAAACACTAGACAGTGGAATTGATCCTTACGGAGCACTACTAAAACTTTATTGCATGCACACCATCTACTTCTGAACAAAATATTTCAGCAATCCATATGTATATTCTTTTCTATTGCAAATTAATTGCTTTCTGAACAGTGAACCGAAAGAATAGCTTCATTTAAAATCAGTGTGTGCAGTGGAGATAAATTCAGTGTAGTATTAAAGTGGAAAAGATTCAAAGATAAATGTGGAGTTAATAAGTGAAGTGGAGTTCCACAGTTCTTGACTTTTTCCTGTGATATCTTCTAAGGGGAGGATTCTCAAGCAGTCAAATAACAGGAAAAGGCTGAAAAAAATGGTTTTGTCTCATAGCACCATTTAATTCTTGTATCCTGCTATTCTTCTTCAATGAGAAAATACCAGGATAGAGTCAGGTGTGTCAGAATCTTCCATGATCATGCCCTCTTGACAAAGGGGAATTTCAGGATGTTAAACATTGTGTATGATGGAGCCATTGCAACTAAATCTGCTGTTAATGGCTTAGAACATGAGAGGAAATGGGAGAGGCACCAAATATGTCTTTGATTTACCTTTGAGCTAACTGATTTCAGGTGGCCGGTCTAGTAGGTTCGTTTGTCCGTGTAAATTAGAGTGCCCTATTGGCCCCAAAGCTAACAAATTCTAAAATGAAGAGGTAGACAGATAGAAAAAGCAATCATTCTACCAAGCCATATTAGCTATCCCTGTTAAAAATTCAACTGCTGCTGTTCTTAAGAGTTACAGCTCATGGAAGCCAATAGCTTTTGGCCAGTTTCCAGACACATGGAGGAAACTTTAGGTTATACTTATGTTTTACAGCTTCTTTTAATTAAAAAAATTAAAACCAACTTCATGTTGACCACAATTTACTTGTGTCTGAGTGTTTTCATGAAAACAAATATTGTACCAATGTGAAAATTTAGTTCTCAAGAAAATGAGCCTAATCTTTAGGAGTTCTTTTATGTGAATGTATTTCACAGAGATATATGATTATTTGTTCAAATTCTTGGTTTCAAGATTTGACCACAGTAAAGTTGTTTCTGTGTGTAAACTGAAAAGAATGATAGTCTACTTAGTTTACTGGTTATTTTTTGCATTGGATGAAAGCTGAAAGTTGATGACATGTATTTTGTATGTAGCTGTCTGTGCATTTTCAATATAGGAGGAAATACAATCAGTTCAGCATGACTGGATTACTATAAATAGTTCTAGAAAATACCTTCATTTCCTCTCCACATTTTTTTTTGTCATATGCCTTACTGACTGTAACATATGATGTAACCAAAAGTGGAATGTTTTATTTTTATTTTAAAAATGTAATGCTAAAACACAGAATGGTATCTGTATTTGAGAAACATAACTATAAAATAGAGCCCACCTTATGAAAACACTTTGGGCATGTTTTGCTCTTTTGTTTTAGGGAGATAAGGAATTTAATAATTGCAGATAATAATGATGAAAGCAAGAATGCAATATATTTTTGTGCTAAACTGTTAAAAATTTTTTTTGGGAACTAAGCAGTACAGTTCTGCATTAGTAGGAAAAATTAAAAATTTCAGTCCTCACTTTTGTCCTTCTAGTGGAAGCTAATCAGATAAAAATTATTTTACAGTAGTTCTAACCTAATATTCTTTTTCAGGTGAAAAGTGGAAATTTTAAAGAGAATAGTTATGCTTTCTGTGTGTATCATCATCTACTAAAGTAGTGTGATTTGCTCTCTTCTAACTAGGTATGAAAATCATACATTTAATTAGTCAGATAAGCACAGGCTGCAGTAACAGACCACGCATAAGGTGTCTGAAAGAAAAAGAACCTTCCAAAAGTACTCAGTCCTACACAAGCAAACTCCATAGAGCCTGCTCTCCTTCTATGGCTTCACTGCCTTAGCCCTGCTCCCTTACCCTCCTTCAGTCCCACCCCTTCTCCCACAAATTTCTCCTTTCATGGTTTGGCAAGGAATGGCATTTCCAGGACTAGCTGGCCTGCTGGTCCAAAGCCAGGTAGCCAACACACAGGGCGGTGCCACCCCCAGATAAACCCAATGCAGCACTTGGCTCTGGCCCTGCTGGGTAGCATCTGACTCCAGAAGCTGCTCACAGCCCTGTAACCCTTGGCTGAGCCGATCTGGTTTAGCAGCTCTGTTTTAGGGACTTGGTTGAAGCTTAATTGACACAGGCCAATGATCACAAAAGTTATTAATGAATAACAAAGGGAAACACACAGGCCATCCAACTGCAAAAGCCTTTCTCTAGAAAAAAAAGACAGTTTTGTACTGCTTAGTTTTATAAAGAGTAGTCATGTCTATAATTGCCTCTGTTACTACGAAAGTAACTTTCAGGAGAGCTGCAAAAAGGTTACTTTTGTGGAAACATTAGCACTGATTTAGTGGAAAACATTAGCACTGATTGTTCCCAGGGACTTGATTTCAGTGTTCTACATGGCAAGTAAGTTTTCCATCATTTGTGCCTGCGCCAGGGGAAGATGACAAGCCATCTAACCATATAAAAGCTGGATGTTAAGGGGTGTGCCTTCCTGTTATGAAACTTGCTGCAATCCTGAAATTCAAAGTAGATGAGAATGTGTGCAAGACATTGAGAACAATGGAACAAGAGGGTAGGCACTGAAATAACTATGCTGGAATGTAGATTGATCAGGGTGACTCTCTGCTGAAATAAAGCTGGAATGTTTACTGTCCCTAAAATCATCTTACTAGGTGAATTCAAAGCTTACTAGTGAGCTTACTCATTTGAGTAGAAACAACTATGGTAAAACTGTCTGAGAGCAACCATATGCTAGAAGCTGACCTAAGAGTATGATAAACCAATGATGTTTCATGGATGTATCTTTCCATTAAAAAAAAAAAAAAAAAGTTGCTTGCTTTTTGTAAATATTTATACTAGCTAGATTCCTGAATGGTTTGATAGCTCAAATTATGTCCTTTAAACAGGAGGAAAGAGAAACTTTAAAACAAGAGAAACTTTAAAAAACCACAAAAACAAACCAAAAAGCATGTTTTTTAAAAATCCCATAAACCATGAGCAGGATACCACTGCACTGTTCCCGAGAACAAACGTTCCCACCTGGAATTGTAGTGAAGGTGACTGAGAATAGATGGATAAAGTGTGATACACGGTAGAAGAAAGAAGTCAAGTCTGCAGACATATTGCTTGACAGCTTCAGAGCCATCTAACTTTAAAGCCAAGTGTCATCTAAAGAAAGTAGATCCCTTAGTCCGTGGGTATTGTTGGAGAAAATACTGACATAATGCCATTAAATATACAGATGCATTTTTCCACAGTTAATTTAGTACAATGTCCTGCAGTGAATTCAGGTTGGAAGAGGCTGGAAAACTTATTCCAATGCTAGCATGAAAAATGGCTGATTATCAGTAGACTCAGGTGAAGTTAGAACACTTTGTAAGTCTGCAAAAAATATTGTTAGTCTCCAAAAAAAACTAGTTGTCGTCTGTATTTCTACTCCATGTGCAGACTCGTCTTTTTTCTCCTTCCTCCCTGTTGAACAAGGTAGCTTTCACTAAAAATTGCAAAGTCTCAGTGTGATTAAGTGGTTTTTAGAATGTGAAATAATTTCGTATACTTGACACATTGAGATTAGGTGTTTAATTTTTCCTACAGACAAAAATTTTGTCTACCTTCAAATTTATTTTTAGTAAAATGTAAGTATTTAAGAATTCCCAAGTGGTGAACAAAGCAGTTGTCACCCTGAATGTTTACAGGGGCAAGTTTTAGCTTGTATGAACTAACTGGGGAGAAGACATTCCTTTCAGTTTCTGTTCACAACGGTGACTTGCAAGAATGAAACAGTGCCGTTGGTAGAACTGGTTTGATATCGAAATAGTTCATCCATGTACTTTGTCTGTTGCTGTATTCCTTTTACTGTGTAAACAGTGCTAAATTTGGGGGACCTAGAAAATAATAGAATAGAATAGTTGAGTAAGGGCAGGGCAGATGCCAAACGATTGTCCATTTCCTGAAATTTTTCTGCAGAATTTGGAGGCAAAGCAATTCAAGGAAATGCTTAATATGAAAGTGAGGGAGCTGCAATAATTCATGAGATGGATTGTGTTGAGTAGGTCTAGAAGGTTGAGTGTAGGTCTAGCATTGAGAGCTTCTGTTGGCTCTGCTGACTGAAGCTTCATTTCAGTGTCAGCCAGGAAAGGTTGTTTGACTTGTCTTTCCCTTTGGTTTTGCACTGCAGTTGATACTAACATTTGGGCAACAGTGATAGTATGGTGTTTGGTGTCTTTCAGAATGTGAAAAGGTCTCTTAGGCACTCTGGGTCTCTACACTCTCATGTGTTACTGAGCCATATTGCATATTATAGATCTCTAATAATTACAGGTTGTCTTTCATACCTTGTTCCATTTCATCCTGTCTGAGTACAAAATGAACCCTCATTCTGTTTTCTATTGCACAGCAGGTAAGCTGAAAGACATCTATGTATATCAACTAAAATAACTGGAGTTTTTAAGCGTTCTGTGAGTTGCAGAGCAAGAGAGCTACACTTGCCTATTTGGCCACATGCTGGCCACACTGGTGTGTCAGAACCCAATCTGAGTGGTCATGCTGGTTTTGCCTGCTGCTGCATCTCAGTTGAGGATTTCCTAATAACTGGAAGACAAATGGAATGGTGTTGGTATCCTAGAGGGTGAAGTTCTAGGTGGAGTAGTCTCCCCTCTGTGTGCACAGTCCACCAGAGGGAGATGAACACCAAAGTTTGCATGAAGAGGAGTGGTTTGTGCCAGCAGAGGTGTGCCTAGGACAGCCTTTTGCACCTGAGAGTACAATACCATGTTGACACCTTGGTGTGTCAGAATCAAGACTGGAGTGGTGGGTGGTTTCTTGTACTCCTGAACGGAGAGCAAGGCCATCACTGCATTTTTAACTTTTTGGTTCTGTACCATTGCCTTAGTAACACCTTGTCAGAAAGAGCATGGTAGTGATGTTCCTGTTGGTTTTCTTAAACTTTTCCACCTGACTGACCTTTGGATTTTGCCATTGATTTAACTTCAGGTATATCCTCAGTGTGTCTGGTCTGTACGTATGAATCCAGATAGATTCCCAGTTCATATTGCCTGAATTTGGTAGGTTGTCTGGACATGGGACTTTTGTACTTTTTAATATGCAGCAGTGTTGAACTGTGCCTGAGCTGCTGACCCATCTGGGAGGAAAGGTTTGGTTGCCTTGATGTGAGTGAAGTGGCAATGGAGCTCCATTGTCCGGGCTGGAGCTGCCGCGGCTCCTGCCAGCGGAGAAGGGTTGGCAGAGGAGTTTGTTTGTCAGCACGGAGCTATGTCGGCACATCCTCAGTCCCAAGGGCAAGTGTGTTACTCATTCCTGTCTGGAAACTGATTGATTTAAAGGACTCTTGAGATGAGGTGGTTCTTTAGGTTCAAGAGCCAAATAGAAGTGAAAAAAATTTATTTTTGGCTTGTGTCTGCTAGAGATATTATACTGTAACTTTCTTTACAGTGTCAATCTAGTAAAATGTAACACAGAGGCTGTATTTGAATTAAGATCATAGGTCTTACAGTCTTTTGAGCATATTCATGAAAACGAAGTCCTATTAAAAACCTTTTTTGGGCATCAGTCTTGTTCCAAACATGTTAGCTTAGTAAGTTTTCTTAAATCTCTTGTCAACTGGTATAATTTTCTCAGAAATAATAATTTTTAATCCTTTTAATTGAAATTGAGAGCTTTCCGTAAAGTTTAGAATCTAATTCAAACAGTTTTAAAAGTTGGTCATTCTTAAATGGCACATGTCATGACAAACTTTCTTTATTCAATTTTGTATTCCAGCTTTAGAAACTGAAAGCAGAGTTGTACTTTTTGAGTGTTTTTAAAAATTATTTTATTGCCTCTTATCATTAGTCAAGTGATTAGAACACAAAATTTGATTTTCAGTATTTACCATTTTTTTTCCTATGCATTAGTAAACAGAAGAAATGGGAAAAAACTACTTAGATGTAGACTCATTATAGATCTCTGTTTTTAATGGCAGATCCTGCACATTATCCAGGCACACCACAGTGTCTTGAACAGTAGGGTATCTGTATGTCTTTTCCTGTTCTCATTTGTTTACCTGGAATCATCTGGTTTTACATTAACAATGTCAACAGTAGTTCTGACCCAATCTTCAGATCTATAAATTGCCCAGAATAAAACAGAAATTAACATCTGATGATGTACAGACTTGCCAATAAAATAAAATCTTAATTTTTCCTTGAAGATAGGTTCAGCATTTCATTTAAAAAAAAAAAAAAAAAAAAGTCACAGGTTTTATAGCTGAATATACTGGATATGGAAACTTCCTTGATTGAGAGAACTGGAAAAGACTGGGCTTCTCCTACTGTATGATTCTGATACCAGTGTACCACTATGCTCAGTTTAGACAGATGTGACCATGGTTTTCAAACATGAGCATAGATGCTGTCATGTTCTTTAAAATATACTTTTAATACTGTTAACATTAAGACTAAGTAATTCCCATTTTATCTTGGTCTATAGATGTTTCATATTAATAACTAACAGGAAAAAAAAATCATGTCACCCCTACCTTGTGTTTAACATAGCACAGCAAAATTAGCCAGGTTGGCAGGGCTTGATGAAGAAGTCTTATGAGAAGTTTTCCATTAACTGGAAAGTCCTGTAGATATCAACTTTAAAGGTAAAATATTAAAGTTGTATACAACGTGTTGTAAATAGTTGTCAGGTGTATTTACACTTGATTTTTGCCATGGTATTTCTGGTCAGCTACTGACTTCAGGAAAACCACTAAAATTGCAGATGTGGAATATTTTGGAAGACTTCTTTGGGGTTTGAATTTTTTTATTAGTTTGCCCAAGAGATATGTTCTCTGACAAATAGGACAGATCTGCTCCAGTTTATCTGTAATTGTTTAATCTGTGTTTGCTAAATATCTTGATTCTTTACTATTTATTTGATATCAAGGACCATGTTTATTAGTTTGGAAGGTGTGGAGGAATCTAGGCTCTCACCACCAGTTGTTTCTCTCTTAGACTTACATCCCACTTAGTGAGTTTTATGTTTGGGATTTTTTTAAATTATAAATTTATATGGTAAAGCACGTTAGTTTTTCAGTATATCCTGTGAGAAGTACGTTTAGCTAGCAAAGATCCTCATCCTTGATCTTTCTCTTTCACTTTTGTGTTCAGCTGCTCCTAAATAACACACTAAAAATAAACTTAACTTTACTGAGATCGTTTGTTGACATTTATAATCAATGAGTCATTGTAGTGTGTTGCTATATGATTAAGATCTATTTTGGCTTTTAATCATACGTCCATGTGGTATACTCTTAAAAACAAGTAATTGAATGTTGAAAATTCTGATTTCTGTCATAGCAATTTAATGAGGCCCAAATCTCTGTAAAATACGAAACTCAGTATCTGTCTGTTGTCTCAACAGATCAGGACTCAGCTACAGTGCATTTTTATTGCAGTAGAAGCTCAACGCTTGTATCAGCAATAACACAGATAACTTAAGTGACCCAATGCACACTCTGTAATAGACTAAACAGGAATTTCCATTGTTGTGTGACAATAAGGGACACTTTCGGTACTTCATGAGAATAGGACATCTAGAATCTAGACTTCAGCCAATTAATTTCAAATGAAGCAAATGAGAGACCTGTCATAAGATGTGTGTGCTTTTTTAGTAAGATTTTTGTACATGCAACATCAAACTTTCTGTGAAAGGCTTGGGCTGATAGAGAGGTTACATAAAGAAAATCAATATATTATTTTCCAAATAGAATATATGACAATTTATATAAATTTTTATAAATTTTTATATAGCATTTGATATTTTCTAATACATTTGCTGTCTTGCATGCTATTTTGGGATAAGCTGGCAGATAGTTTTCTTTTGGTCTGTAGTTCCATGGATGTCTGTATGTGTATCCCTTGAAAAGTGGCAGCCACATGCATTTCATGTGCCAATATTGCTGGTGTGGCTGCACACAAGTTGGATCAGGGAACTGATCAACTAATCAGGTACACACTGAGTGTCTGGCCTGAGGCTGAGGATGCAGCCTGGCTGGGATGGGATACGGGTGGAGAGAGAGGGGATTTCAGCTGCAGCTTGCACTTAATGTTGGTTAAATTGGTTGTGAAACCAGCCCTCAAGGTAAACCTATAGACTATGTGTGCCCTAACTCCATTTTTGTAGACAAACATGCAATGAAGAAAATCCTGTGCTTCTTACAAAATAATTATTACAGTTATGTGAATTTTCATAGTACAACTTGGTCTTTTTCACAAGTGTGAATCAGAAAATGTGTGTGGGCGACAATGCAAGGGAGAGTTGTTTTCAGTAGTAGTCCTTTTTCTGTAAACTGATCACTTTTAAAAAACATTTAGAAAGGTAATTAGCGATATATCTTAGAATAAAGTGGACAATATACTTAAAGTGAATGAAAAATCAGTTTGTGTATCACAACTGTATTGATTCCACTAACATAGTTATTCAGTAGTTAGCTCTCTTAAGTGGCTTGCTACTCGTACTGAATTTTTTTGTTTTGGTATTACCCAGTTATATGTGTCAGGTTAAATCAGTGAGGTGTTAGAGATCTCAGAATTTTCAGTAGATGCAAAATTATGTCCTGGCATGGGTTAAGGCAAATATGAACCCTGGTTTCTTAGTAAGGAATCTATTTTCAGCAGCTGCAAAATTCTTTGTAGGAAACCAGAAGTTTTGCTTTCATAAAAAATCATACCAACTAAAATGTTCAGAGTCATTAATTTATGGTTCATTTTGTCAATTTATGGATGCTTAAGTGATGATATTTTTCCTGCAGTATCGGTTCTTGCTGGTTTTGTTGTGGGGGTTTTGTGCTTGGTGTTTTTTTTTATTTTGTTATGGTTTCTGAGGGGATTTTATTGTTGATGGGTTTTGGTTTTGTTTTTTGTTTGGGGTTTTTTGGTTTGTTTTCATTTTAATTCGTCTTTTAGTGTTGCAGTATGGTATCACCAAACAGGGTAAAGATTAGTTATCCTTTAAAACTGTTTTTCTTCCTGTGTTGGTTAACTGTAAAGATTTCAAGCAGTTACAGTGAACAGTTTAAACTTCTTCATAATAAGTTTTGCAAAATTTGGGAGCTATATGTAGGAAAACCCTAGTTAAAACTACCTGCTTCCTTATACCGTGTTTCAGTGCTGTACAACATATTTTAAGGTAATCAAAGGTAGTGCAGGTATGGCATTTATGTACGTTTCCATGTCTGTGTGTGAGAGGGTCCTCCCCATCTAAACTATAAGAGCTGCTGCTCTGTTGTACTAGTGGAGTGATTTAATTGCTTTTTAAATTTTCTACTTATAAAATTTACTGCATAAAATCAGTTTTGTGCACATTTCTTCAAATCAAATCTTAATCATATATTTGTACTTCACAGTTTTGTTTAGTATCACAGAAATGGAGCAGATTCTTAAATGTCAATGAAGCACTGTGTATTAATACACTTTTTATATGCATGGTATTATGCTTTTGTTTACAGTGACAGTAGGGATGTTTTGAAGAATGTAAAATAAATATTTTGGGATTTTTTTTAAAAAGAAAAATACTGTCTCATTTATCTAGTTAGTTGATTGCAACTTCCTGCTAAATGACAGATTGTTTTCAAATCTGTTTTTACCAAAAAGTTCCTTTAAACACAACAAAAATAATTTATTCCTTAAAACAGATTTTTTTTTTTCTATTTGACACATACAGAATGTACAGCTTTAATTGAACAGTAAAGATTTGGGCTTTGATCTGGCCATACATATGAAATGTCAGCCGTCACAGAGCAGGGGACTAGGTGCAGGGCATGTAGCATTTCTTGGTTGTCACTGCTCAGCAACCCAAAGAAACCATGCTGATAAGGACACAATAGTTTTAATCTTGTGCAGACATTCCTTAAAAACTATATCAGTTTGTCAGGAATTAAATCTCACTTTGAGAAATACATGTACATTAGAAATCTGTAAGTAGTTCCACTTTCAAGCAGTGTGCAAGTAGCAAATGAAGGAAACTGCATAATGAAAGAAAAATCACCTCTACTTTACTGAATAAACAATGTTCTCATAGAGCATTGCTCAAGTAATAAACCTTTGTATTTACCAAACTTTCCTGTAGTAGAAATAGATGTCCAGCTGATAAGAGTTTGTTTTTTATAGCTCCATTTATGGCCCTATCACTATCCACAGGGCTTGGAATGTAATAAATGACTCCCAGAAGTAGATCAACTAAATTACAGTTTAATGCAATAGTGCTGGAGGAGTGGAGGAGTGATTACGCTGTGCCTGAACACTCCTGGCTAGTCATTAGAGTAAGGGACATTGGATTATTTTCTGTGTGTCTAGTTCTGAAGTCCCTGCTGAAGCAAAATGCTTTGTTTTTTGGGTGGGAGGGGTATGAGGATTTTATTCTGTGCTAGTACAGGGACTAAAGCTTGAAAAGAAACATTCCATTACAGGGAAATACAAGGTAATACCTCCTTTAGATATGAACATGTTGAAGGCCAAAGCAAGACATTTTTCACTTTAGGAATGAAATAAAAAATGTTGTACATGGCCTTCAGAAATTTGCAGCTGCAGTTACTTATTCTTCTTTTTCATCCCATCCCTTTAGTCTTTGTAATAAAATCTCACCTCTGATTTAAACAATATCATTGCATTGTAGTAATTCCTGTTTGGTAATAACTTTGTTTTGTCTAGTAGCCAATTTTACGATGCAGTTATTATGGAAGGTGTCCCTGTGCCAAGAATTTGTCATCTGACAGACAGATAAAGAGTTGCACAAATCAAGAAAAATATGAAAGATTTTGGAGTTTTTTTATTTTCTAAAAATAAAATTTGGGTGGTTGTTGCTAAATGACAACCTGGTGTACATGTTCCAGAGAGAAGAATTACGGGAATTGTCTTGAAAACTCTTGAAGATGTTTTTTGTAACTTTTCCCACACATGACTAATTATTACTAATTTTCCTGCAAGTCATAGTCACACTATTTTTTAGTGCAAATGGGCCTAACATTTTTCTTTGAAAAGAGACAAAGAACATCAGTAGGGTCTCTTCTGCTGGATGTTCCTCAGGGTTGGTGACCAGCAGCAGTGGGGAAGGGGACTGCTGGTGTCACATACCCTTACTGCAGTAACATGCAAGACTCTATTTGAAGTTTTGGCCAGATGGTGTCAGTTATGGAACCAAGAAGCAACCTCAGGAAATACAGAAGTTAAGGCTTGATTACACTGTGTTAACTGTTTATCCATACACATCGTATTAACAGCTGTAATTACTGACAACAACCTTTTTAAAAATAGAAATGTCTAAGATGTGACTATACTTTGTTTTCTGTGCTTAAAAATTATCTTTGCCTTACGCTATGGATGCTTTGCTTTAATGTCTTTGAACTTTAAATTGCAGAAATTTAATTGAATTTGCCTCATGTTTCAAAAGCCGATTAGTCTTTGAATTTTTAGTTCAGATTTCTCTCACTAAACAACAGTATATGAGAACATACTTACATGTTATATTGAAAGCTTCTGTATTCCTTCTCTGCTTCTCAAAGAAAATGTTGAACAGTTGTTAGTCTGAGGTAACTTGATCTCAGTAACTGGTATAGAGTTTGTCTTTCAGATTTTTTTTTTAAATTCATATATGTTTTATTTTACATACTTTGTATGCTTGTTTGGTAAAATGCCTTTAGGCAGAACTTTCATAGGCAGAGGTAATATCTCCTGCTGACCATGAGTATCATTATACAAACTGTACTATTCTGGTTGGTGTCTGTGACCATATGTGGAAATATTAAGGGGGCACCTTGGATATTTCCCCCTTCACTCTTGACCACTGTTTTACATTTAACACAATCTACTATTTGGGTTCTCTAGCAGGTTAGGCTCCTTATTTTTGTGAGATAAATAGACATAATTGTTATTATCCCAAAGATGGGTCCATTGTATTACTGGCTCCAAAGCAAAAGATGCCCTTATACTGGCAAGTTGAGCTTATTTAAAGTGCCAGCCCAATTTAACTTTTTTTGCGCTCACACTAAATGCAGCACTTGTATTTCTGTGTTGTTTCCAAGCCAATTATTCGCATACGTTTAAAAAGCAATCAGATCTGGTCTGTTAGGTCAAGATAATATGAACATAAATGCACATTCTTACAAATAAGCTGCCCTAAAATATAAAGTAGAAAAACAAATGTAGTGTGAAATGCTATGGAAAATGCAGGCAAGGCATAATTAGCAAAGGACAGTAGAAATGCTGTTTTGTTAGGACTTGAATAGTAACAGTCAATTAAGTTCTCACAACAGGGAACAGCAAAGCATTTAACAAAGAAACATCATCTCTCTCTACAGCATAAAGTCTATACAAAGAATCACAAAACTGAGGCAATTAATAGATCAGAAGTCGTGAGTTAAAAATCTAGAGGGGACTGACTTCATATTTCTTTGCATTGAAATCTATCTCTGTATATTGCAATAATTACCATAATTAACAGACTTTTTTTAATATATAGTATTTGAATGATGGTATTTTATATAAAACAAGCACATATACAAAGCATTTCTGGGTATGTATGTTGTGGTAAATAATATGTAGGATGTAATCGTAGGCTTGATAACTGAGGCATAGCCATCATTACTCAAACTAACTGTAAAAAACCTCAGATTATCAGTTCAAAGTTAGCTAGTAAGGATATGGTTAATGTTTCTTCCTTCCTTTTCCTCAGTACCAGAATAATGGAAGTGATCTAAGATGGATAAACAGAGAGGCACAGCGGCATTGTGTTAGATGCAAAGACAAAATAGTTATAAGCAAATCAGGAGCTCAAGCTCTTGTAATAAAGTTAAATCTTATAGTGAAACATTCATACTTTCTACTTAAATACCTTGAATTGCCCCCAGAAAACTTTGGCAACCATGTAAATGCACTAGGCTCCAAATTCAGATACTTTCATTGATTTTCTTGTATTGCATATGTGGATGTGTGTAATAAGCAGAATTTCAGTATATAAACAGTAGAAGCTTTCTCCTCCTATAGTATGATCTTGCATATGAAAGGTAATTACTTTTCTTAGGACCAGAATCAAGCCCCACGAGAGGATACAAGGATATTTCAAGGGTAACACAATTAAGGGAAGAAATAACATTATCTGGAAATGTTCTGTTATCTGGAATTTCTGGCTTACTTCTCTGAAGCTTTTCCAAACATCACGTGTCAGGGCAGTTGAGAAAGGTACAATTTTCCATTTAGTTCCCCAGAGCATGCAAGGATCTGCTTAGCAATTTTCTGAATTGGGGTTATTTTGAGAAAGGCTGATGCCAAATAGATTTCCAGTAGATTTTTAATAGCTGTGCTAGGCTGGCTAGTGATACCATGGGTTTTGATTGTGCTGCTTTTACTCTTGTTTACTTAGTATTTGAATGCCTTATTACAAAGCATGTGTAACGTGGTGTTACTCCCCTGGTTATTTGGAAAAAAACCCTCAATTCCTTCCCTCTTCTCTTTCCCCACCCAAAAACCGGGGAGGGGAAAAAAAAAAAAAAAAAAAGTAAAATATTTAGCCTCATTTAAAACAGAGAGAAGAAGGCTAATGTAAATCAGTTCCAGAAGCAGTGGATGAGGAGGGAACAGGGATAGGGGGAACATAACTTGACTCTGCTTTCCCTCTTTTACCCACAGAGAAATGTTGCCAACAGGAATACGGACTTGTTGGAAAATAAATAAAGTGATCCTACTCAGAGCACCAAAAAAGTAAAATAAATTGGTCTGAGTAGGTGGTTTTCTCTATGTTTTTTATATTTGCTTCTGGGCCAATGCAGCAACACAGTGTTCATTGGACATACATACAGAGTATACAACAGTCATACACGGAGTATAATGTGCTTAATGGGGTGGTGCTGCAGCCCAATACGTGCATGCAGATGTTGTCCAACAGTTAATGTTTAACTTCACTGGTTTGCCTTTGGTTTGCATGTTTCCAACTGTGTTTTTTCTTCTGCAATGTTTTTGAGACATTTGTCCACTGTAAAAGTACTTTAAATGTAATAATGAGAAGCAGTGGCAACATCTTGGAAATTGTGAATGCCTCAAAACACTTGGTAATAAAAGGCTGAAAAAGTACTGGTATCTTGAGACACTATGGAGTCAAAGGCAAATGAAATTTAGTGTATACACAAAGTGACATTTTGTACTAAATCCCAGACTGCAATTTGAAAAAGTAATTTGGATTCTATTGAATATGAATAAAGTGCTTGGAATTTTTTTTTAATTCCCCTACTCCATTTTCAGCAGGGCTCTAATAGTTTGGGTTTTTTTCCGTGGGGATACTACTCTGCCATGGCAGCTTTAAAATGCGGGCAGCTTTAAAATGCCAGCAGCTTCTACTTCAGAGAATTTTAAAGAAACATTCTACCTGTGGATAATTTCAAAATCAGAGGAAAAATTTTAAAACAAACCTTCATATATGTCCCTGGAGATACCCATCACAAATATTTAATATAAAATAGGTGACTTCAACTGCCAAAGACCTGGTGCTTCTTGGTTGGTATGTTTGCATATTAAAACTTTATGCAATAAACAGTGTTGCATTCTGTGTGATAAGTGATGAAATTTTAGAGCTCAGTGAATTGCTGATTTTTAGTTGGTCCCCAATAAATGCCCATCAGTGTTCACACACCCCCGCTCTGAGGCACAGTCTAGGACTGTCTTCAAGGGCCATTCTTATAACATCGTTCTGTTTAAAGAAACAGGAGAGGTAATTTATGTTTAATGAGAGAATAATCTCATGGGGCTTTGCCCAAGAGGCTTCCACTTGAGGTGCAGATAGGACTGACGAGTTCATTTAACATATCACTGTCACTGCGAGGGGCTGGCTGCTTCTCTCCTGCACCTGACTCAGTCTAGCCATTTGTCTGATTTCTTGGTGATTTTGATTCGTTTCAGTAAGCTGGTGAAAAACAAGTCACCCACCCACACCCACACACGTGCTTTGGGGTTTCCTGCCTGCTTAATAATCTGCACTGTCTCACTGAAGTGTCAGATGAACAGCACAGGCAGTTTGAAGGACCAGCTCCCTTAGTGAAGTCTTAACTGTGGCATAGCTGTCTTAAAACTACAGGCTATGAGTGACTGCATAGTACATAATTTATAAGAAACTGAATAATGTTACTTCAGGTAAATACTCTGTAAAACCAGCTGGAGATACCATTCAGACATCAAGTGTGTTGAGTTGCAGTAAAAACACAAAGACTTTCTACTGGTGTTGGACAAATATTTGAGCAAAGATGGAAAGTACTAACAAGAGCATAAAAAGGAAGTGGCATAACTGGAAGATAAGAATGCATAGAAGAGATCAATTAAGAGCAAAAGAAGACAGAAGGTATTGAATAAAAGGGTGGCTTTTTTGGTCACACTTACAGTAGCTGTCAAAGACAAATATTACCATCAAGAGAAGCCTATTTAAGCTGTGTCTCATAGAAGGAGCATGGTCTTCCCAAATGTTGGCTCCTATTGGCCTTAACTTTTGCATGGGACCAAGCAGAAATGTTGTACATTTTTCTGCTGTACCATAACTATAGAAGCATTTTTTAAAAAGCATTTAGCCATTTCAAATCTAGCAGCCTCATATTTGCATTGCCTTATTAAACTGAAGAGACTTAAAACATGAACTGATCACTGAACAAATGTTTTATTAGTTAAATGGCAGCTTGCAGGCAGTACTTTGCTGATCCTATGTACTAGTTACTTCTCTGACCTCTAAAACGTGTGCGGTAAGACCAGCTCTTGCCAGTTCTCTGAAATGCTGCAGATTTAGTGAGAAATATATATGAAAGTGTGCAGAAGCCACTCGGCCACCAATCTAATGCTAGAGAAGGGAGGTCACTGTGCAACCTAGGTGATGAGTGTCTATGAAATTTGGAAGTGCAAACCTGCCCAGGATGGTGACTCACATAACACAAACTCTTCACATGCAAGCTGTCTTCCAAAGGCACTATGCTTTTGCTTTTCTCTGCTTCTCTGGTATGTCAGTGAGTTCAGCCTCTCCGTCTTGTGTTCCAGCTCTTTAGCTTGCCACTTGCAGGGCATATTTCTAGACTTACTCACCTATTCAGAACAAATGTGTGTAAATACTATGTGGAAAAAAACCACCCAACTCTATCACCTTACCATTAAGCAATGTGGAAAATATTCCATTGCACTAAGAAGAAACTGGTGATCCTTTGCCATGTATATCCAATTACTATTAATATTAGTGTTGTACTACTGAAATTTATCCAATGCCTCTTGAAATTATCTCTTTCTTTCAGTTTTCCACACTGAAAAGGACTTTTTTTGTAAGAGGTTTGTAATGGAAAACCATGTTGTAGCCTTTCAATCTGGTGCTATTATGCTCTTTCTAATATCAGTGTCAGCACTGCCACATTCAAATTAATGGAAGTGCAGATGATTGAGAACAAAGGGCTCATGTGATTTCAGAAGTTTTAATCCTGGATTATTCAGTCAGAACTCAACCTTAAAATATAGTAATACCAAGTGAGAGGAAAATGTTTGGAATTTTACTGCTTTTCATAATAAATTACAATGTATTTAACATTTAAAAAATGTTACTTTTTAACAAAGGTTATGATAGTATCCAGTTGATTCCATTAATACCAGAGTATTTTATCAAGGAGGGAATTGAATCCAAACACTTCTTTTCGCCTCTTGAAATACAGCTAGGACTGCTTATATCTGATTCTGATCTTATTTTTGATTTAGACTTGCAGGTTGTGCCTTGCACTTTGTCACAAAATCCCTGTCAATCTTAAATAGTTGAGATTTCAGAGCAGATATTTTATGTTCTTGTGATGCCCAGTACAGGTCCTTCAGACCTGCTAAATACCTAACAATGAATACTGTATGTGCAGATTGCATTTTGATGTTTCTGAAATTATATTGACTGGGATTAGTGTTTATTTTGCACATCTAAATGTTTATGTTTCCTTCCTTTTAAGTAACTATTATGAAGAATATATATTTGAAAATATTACTTCAGAAGGGGTTTGAGGTTTCACTTGTATTTTTTACTTTAATTTACGAGCTCCTTACTAGCTTTCTTTTGAACTCTTAAAGAATGTCACCTGATTTATCTTACTAACATTGCTGGAGTAGCAAGTCTTCCATCTGAAGACTTTTTCATTAAAAATTTGTAGTGGTTTTCTCCCCCACACCCTCTTCCCTGATGAATTCATGTGAGACTTTTTCCTGCCCATACAAGGTCTAGGCCCCTTCCATGACTGAAATAAAGGATTCAAAACAGGGGAACAGCCAGCAAATAAGTAACTTTGTCTCTGTACAATTGTCCAGTTGTAAAACTGGAGGGCTTGGAGGAGGCAAGGATCCTAGAACTTTTTCAGGTAGGCCTTATTAAGATATTTAGTGCAATGAGAAATTATTAAGAAACTTCCAAAAAAAGTGAATATAGGCTCAATATATTCCCTCCTTATTCCCCCCTTGTTCCTTGTGTGCTAGTTATTCTGAAAAATGAACACAAAAAAAAAAAATACTGAGAGTAATTTTTAAACGGTATACTCCTGTTTCTGAGAGACCTGGAATTACTGTAGCCCCAACTTCTAGGGATTTTTCTTATGATTTATTGCAAAATCTGGCTGAAAGTTTTTCTTTAGTCAGAACATTAATTTTTGTCGGCACCGTTGCCTTGTTTATGAAGTCTGTTAAGAAGTAATAGTATTTGAGACTTCTATCCTTGTGTCATTTGGCTGAAATGTATTGGTTGCTCTTCTTCGAAGACCAGCCTGAAAGCGGTCTGTTGTGTGTTGAACCTGGTTTGGTTCACTTTTCTCATTCTTAATTTGGCCTGAAAATTGCAGGAAACTGGGGGAAGTTTTAAATACTATCTCTTAACTGGGCTGGTATTTAAGGAAGTGCATGTAACTCTACAAACACCTGAATTCCAGAAACATTTTCATGTTGGAGGAAGGGCTGGGGAACAACAGTGCATCAGATCCATTGACCTGGATTTGGTGGGTGCAGTAACAAATTGCACACTTTTCCTTGCCATTTTATGGGTCTTCCAGACAGCTTGTGACTTCCCTGATCTCAAGTAGCAAAATTGAAAGCTGGAAGCAGAGCAAAAATCAAATGTAGATTCAAGCTGTTAACTTTTGCTCCTAGAAATATTCTTTTTCAATTTATGCTATCTTATACGCAGTCTTACCAAAGTGAACATAAATTGATCAGGTACTAAGGAGTAACCTACAAAATGAAACAAACAGTTTTGCTTGAAGAAGTTGGAGAGTTGTGCTGAATTTAACTGCCTCAAAGACTTAAAATAAAGAAAACAAAACAAACCCATAAGCCAAACATCTTAAAAGTGGCACAATAACTTTGTGACAGGATCCAGGACTTGTCTAAAGAAAAACAAAACAAAAACAA
This sequence comes from Vireo altiloquus, assembly GCA_013396875.1. NCBI lineage: Eukaryota > Metazoa > Chordata > Aves > Passeriformes > Vireonidae > Vireo > Vireo altiloquus. The sequence goes on from VZRF01014794.1 coordinate 67,679, forward strand.
ATAAACAAAACCACAGTCAATCAAAAAAGCCCCAAACAAATCAGTTCTGTACTGTGAAATATAAGGTTTTGAAAGTGAAAGTAGTGTTCCCATTGAAATCAGTAACTATAATTGGCAGATAAACATATACTTGGTCTCATCTTTTTTGAGTGCCCTTTTTTTTTTTACAGAACCGACTAAAAAAGATCCTGTAAAAGCAATTTACAAATTTGCTAACCATTTCATATAGAGTGTCTTGACTTATAAAGTCAAATCTTTCAAGTTCATAAAATACTGAGATATTTTTAAAGATATACTCAAAAGTTATTCAATGTTGTTAGATCATTACCCTGAGTTATTACTTTCCAACTTCATTTAAAAAATCCAACAAATGTGTAAAATCTGCTTGTAATCATTCCAAAAATGTTGCAATGATATTTGTAGCCTAAACCACTCATTAACCTTCAAGCCCTCATTAATTTGCAACACAAAATCAAACCTTTTTCCACCTTCCATTTGTTCTAAAAGTAGAATGAATAGGTAGACAAAGTTTTTGGGTTTTAATCTTATTATATGCTAAAAATTGTGATATAGTGAAGCCTTGTGTAATGTCTATCCTTAGCCTGCTGTTTCTAGTCTGGCTCAAGTACAATATGGATGAAGGCAAAATAAATGAAATAGTCATAAGAAAGCTACAGTCAATATTTTAAAGAAAAATCCTTAAAGCAACTCAGATTTTTTTTCCATTACTGGGAAATGTGTGAATTTAAACAGCTTGAAGGACTTGGTTCTCATTTGTACATCAGTGAGTCAACATTAGCTTGAGGAAAACTCCAAAATATTTTCATTCAAATAAAATGGGAACTCTTTTTAGCTACATCCAATTTATTTCTGGCCAGGACGTCAAATAACTTCAATGTAGCCAAATAACTAAACCCCAAAAATCTGACTAACCATTCACAATCCCTGGAATATAAAATTTAACTGAAGTGCAAAGTGTTTCCCAGCCTGACCACCAAGAAAGTGTTATTAGGAAATTGTAGGAAACCTGTGTAATGGTTTTGGTTCTGATATTTTCATTAAAGTGGTTAAATATAGAGGAAAAAATTCTATTTCAGCATTTCTGTAAGTATGTTTTGGGTGTCTTATTGGGGTTTTTTGGTATCAACACTTATATTTTATTGTGGTTGCATAAAAAATGAGGTGACACTTACAGACATTGTGCATCATAAGCTGTACTAAATACAGCTTTTATTCAAAATACACATTGCAACTTCATTTGCTGTACCTTCACTGGAATAAGATTTGTTTTATTTCATATTTTGTAGAGAAATATATATTCTTGGAGAGGAAGTGATCAGAAGTTGATTGATATTTTGTCTTGATGAAAGAAATTACAATTTTTTACATTTATGTTAATGTATATAAAAAATAATTATTATTCTTGTTGTTGCTGCTTTTAATATTATTATTATTATTTCCATTCCTTATCCTGTGACTGAATATGATATTTAACAGCATCAGTAGTGTTCAGTCAGTCAGTAGTATCTTGGGTTGTCGGGGTTTTTTTAAAGTTAAGCATTGCAATTTCTATTTAATACATCTGCAAACTTGCTGTAGATGGTCATTAAAAGCATCTCCAGGAAGCCGTGTGGTGTGTGCATGCCTGGGGGAGGGGTTGGCTTTAGTTTTGTTTTTTTATTCATAGAGGAACATTGATGTAGAAATCAAAAGCTCTGAGTAAAAAGAAAACACTTGTTTCCAGAATAGTGAAGACTTTTTTTTTTTTTTTTCCCCAGTCTTTTAAAATTTGGAAGTAGTGTGGTTTGTTTTTATTGTGAAAACTCTCAGGAAGAACAATTCAGAGTCGGTGCCATTCTTCCCAGCTGAATGGCGCTTGGTTTGTGAAATGGAGCAGCTGCGGTAGTTTTAGCTTGGCTCACAAAACCATTTGCTTTTTAATCAAGAACTTCAGATTCTGTGGTGGTTGTTCATGATGGAGATGGCCAGCTCTGCCCTGAGAGACAGCTGTAGTATAATTGAGACAGACTATGTGAAGCAAATATAAATGCTGGATGGGCGTCTTAAAAGCAACATATTCACTAAACTGTAACTGAATTTTTAAAAGGATGAGAAGCATTTATACAGGCAAGAATTTACTATGTAATGCAACATTTTATGTATAGTGATGTTCTTGCATATATTGCATAAACCAGGGTTTAAATCTCCAGCATTAGCTTTCAAGTTATACAGTCCAGTAATCCAAGTTTTGGTGAAGTGTGTATATAACTGCATCATGAGAAATGCCACACTTTTCTGAGAACATAATTGCAAATGTAGTTCAGTCTCTTTCTTAAATTTGTCTGGGATGTATTGTTTGTTGGAATGCAGGTATGCATGTCACACATTCATACAGATATATTTATTTTAAGAAATAAAGATACTTGTATTTTATCAAATTGAATAGGAGGCCACTGGAGGCACTGAGAGGAGTCATTAATCTTTGGTGGCAGTTACACATTTAGAAAAACTTGTTCAAGCAGGTAAGTATTGTGAAAATAAGTGCTCCATCTTGTAGAAAGTAAAATCTCAGACTGACTGTTTTAGAAGGGATTTTTCTAAATAGCAGTTTAACTAAGTCAAAAGTATCTTGTTTCACATCACAAATCAAAAAGTACTGCCCATGTGTTAAAAAAAAAAGTTTTAACATTTTGTAGTAATTTTATAGTCACAGTTAATAACTATTTTGAACTTGGAGTGGGTAGTTGTATGTTTCATGATCAACTATACACTTTTCATTTACATGACAAGTTTATAAAGGATTTATTATACATATCAGAATGTTTCACTTTCTTCAGATCGGCTACTTCATTTCCTTGCTGCTTTTAAAATAAAGCTTAGTTTAACTTTAAAAAAACCCTATTCTCAAGTAATATGAAGATAAGGGGCCTTGTGGCAGAATATGATGTTGCTCCTAGATGTCTTCTTTTGTTTTCAAACACTTTGTCCCATTTTATGTTTCCAGTGTGTGCAGTCTCAAACCTCTTTGATGCTGACTAATTGGGGGGGGTGGGGAGACAATGTAAAAGGGTTAATCCGTTACACTGGTATTAATGAGTCAGCTGGATCCCTGCCATTCTCTCATTTCTGGTTCACTTAGCACCGATTAGCACAAATGACACTTAGTTTTGTGGGAAGCAAGCTATGAGGATTGTAGGTAATGCAGACCTCAGACGAGAACAGCCTGGTCTCAGGTTAATACAGGTAGATAAATCCACGCCATGTGGGCTGAGATCAGAAATAATCCTGTTCCTGCTGGACCCCTGAGAACACTGACAGCGGTGGTAGGGATGTTTTAAGCTCACACGTGATAGGTCAAAAGGTGGTCAGGTTGTTTTCTGAGCTCCATTCTCTGGTGTGCTGCTGGGCATTTGAGCTTTGGATAGACTCACCTGACACCCAAGCATTAGAAGTGAGATGGTGAAAGAAATTAATTATAGGCATGTCTGTGCAACTGAGAGCCCCTTTCTTAAATGTGAGAACTCTTGTGACAAAGTTTTGAAAAGGCTTGATTTTGACTATTTAGTGGTCTGTCCTGAGCTTTTAATTTGGGATTCTGGGACAGTAATGAAGGTACACTAATTCAAAGATATATGGTATTTTCATTACTTTTGATTGCAACTGCAACTATAAATTGATTATAGAAGCAGGTAGGGAAAAGGAAACTGTCCTTTAAGACACAGTTGTAGTCCAGGTAATTTCACAATGTTTTTTATTACTTTAGAAACAATTTCCAGCAAGACAAACTCAGAATAATTCTCTTAGACCTTCTTTCAACAGGTGCCAGAGCCTTTTCTTCTTTCCCAAATCTCTGCAGTTGCTGGGGTGATCTTAGAGGCATGCTCACATCCTATATCTGAAACTTCTTATTGTAGCAGAGCTTTTCTTCTGATGGCAAACTTTCAGAACAGCTGCCTAGGTTTAGTGTACCCTTTGTGTTGGAGGATGGTGTAGAAATCATGGATTAGGTTGTTTACAGGAGTGTGTGACTTCGGATGTCTTCATCTGAGAGCAATTCTTCCAATTTACTCCCTGGGTGGAAAGATGCTTCCCTGCATATAGAGCAGGTGTTTAACACAGATGCCTCCTGGGCACCTTTTGTGGAAGCCTGGTAGCAATACCTGTATGGGGAGCCTGATCTCCTAACTTGGACTATGTTGCAGCTATTCCCCCTTCCCAGTAAGTTGGCCCAAAACATTCTCAGCATTTGTACACTACGCCTCCATTTTGACAAACAGGCACAGTCTCTTAACCTCCAAGTTGCTTAGAAAGTTTGATACTGCTTGTTTTTCAGGCCTTTGTTCCTATTTAATCCCTTTGGGGCAGAACAGTAACGCAAAGGAGTTTTTTCTAACCACAGTTTTAAAGTTATGTGGAGTATCTCAAAGGCAAAATCCTGTGTGTTGTCTTCTGCCATTTCTAATCTTAGGCATTTAAGAGCTTTTTGGCTAGTAGTGGTTTTGCAAGTGAGAATAATCTAGATTTTATCAGCTCACCACCACCCAAAAGCAAAGGTGCTACTTTCCTTCACTTCAGTGAATCTTACTTTGCTCCAACTCTGGTGTTTGCTGGACTTTGTCAATTGGCTCAATTCCCAGAAAAAGATGGGTTAATAAGCAGAAGGTTTGTTTTTTGTCAGAGTCACTGCAAGGGAAGGGCCTTTGAGTGAGGGGAACAGAAATTCCCTTCCTTAGCCGTGGTGAGTGATTAGATGAGCTCTCGCGGTCTCACACAACATCACCTTTATTCAGGCAACAATTAAACATGACTGATCATATTGCATGCAGAAATAGTTGCTCTGTTGAGAAAATCACCCTGTCTTAAGCTAGCTCTGTTTGTAGCTGGGCTGATCTTTTGTCACCCTGAAGGAGGGCCAGTTCCTTTGTTCTGCTTCAGACTCTACTCTTTTGCTATTTAATTTTTCTGCAATTTTGTGAACTTTCTCTAGTTAGTGTTGTGCTGTTCTCATAAGATGAATTAGTTCGAAGAGGTTGAGTGATGGAGCAAGTATGGCAAGAGGGAAGACAGAAATGGAAGGTATGAAAGGAAATGCATCCTTGGTCATTGGTGCTGCTCAATTGGCTCTGAGTGTCTCATTGCTCAGATATCTGATAGGAAGCCAGGTCTGGAACCAGGACTATGGTGAGAGCAAATTCAGCCAGCAGCAATAGTTCTTGTGGTTTAGAGAGAGGAGTGGACACCCTAAGGAGCCAGACTTACCCTCTGAATGGAGGAGGGGAATGGCAGGAGCAAACAGCTCAGAGTGGAAAGACAGGTCACAAATTTTGACAGCATTTGGCAACCACGTAAATTTTCTGCCCCATTGCAGTGTTTGTGTGTGTAAAACTCCAGGCACTTAATTTGTTGTCCTCACCTCTTCTTAAAGGAAATATGGAATCAGTTGTCTTACAGAGAAAAGCTGTGTCTTCGGGGAAGAAAATGATGTAATGTTGTTTATGGCCCTGGATTTTTTTTCCCTCTGTTTTTTTCTACATAGCAGGCTGTGTGATGATTGTGGGCAAACTGCAGTGTGATCTGAATATAGCAAATGTTCCTGAGTAGAGCACATGAGTAACTGCATCATGGAAACTTAATTCTCTCTTGTTTTAAGAAAAATCATTAATGTACTGTAGCAGCTGCCTATCAGATACAGGAGTACAGGTCTTTGTGACCTAGAATTTCATCTGCCAATTTGCAGCCAGTTGAATCAGTATGTGGTAACACAGCCCTTTGTGCATGGTATGGGTTGGTTCATTGGCTTGTTTTGTAGGGAGACATCAGGTTGACATTGTTGGTCTGTGCTTTTCTCTGAAACTGAGTTCAAAGAGGAGGTGATAAGGAGCATGGCTAGGAATGGGAAAGAATATCAATATGACTGTTTCAGGTCTCATGTTCACAAAATTCGGGGTTCAGGTCAGTGCATCTTAAACAGAATTTACAAAAATTGTATGACCTCGCCTACTTTTTTGATACCTGCAAGAAATTAAAATAATTGGATGGATTCTTTGCATTGACCAAGCCAGATTTTAGATTTTTCTTAAAATTACTTTGTCCATGGTATTTTTTCAAGCCAGTTTATGGAAGTCTTGAAAGAGCTGTCATCCAGGCTAATAGTGTTTGCATCCAGAGAGGGCTCCTTGAACACAGCAATGCAGCATTGTGCTGTAAGCACTCACTTCTGATGATTCTGATTCCCTGGGGCTGATGGAGTGAAAATGAATGCAACTTTCTCATGAGGAGAAAGCAAAAGACAGAAAACTAGTTGCAATATTGAACTAGGAAAAAAAAGGAGGAAAACTAGGAATATGTATTAATACTTAGTTTCCTACAACCTACTGGCAATAACAAAAATGAGCATTTCCCAATATAATCACTTGTTCGGGTTTCTTTCCTGTGTTTAAGAACTTCTTCATGTTTTTGATATGTGAGGCCTAGCACACCTTTAAAACTTTCCATGTTGATTTGTCTTATATCTGGGATCTGAAATATTGCCTTGTGCTTTTTCATGGTGGAAAGCAGGAGTGATTCTATGATAGGGTAGACTTCCACAGGGCAGCTGAGCCACTCAACTGTCTGAAGAAAGGGTCACCCTGCTTCTTGCTCCCGGAAGCAGGATTACTTCCCATCACTCGTGTGCCAGCTCTGCCAGCTCATTTGACGTCTCTGATTTAGCTCACTAAACTGGCAGAAAACTAACTCAGCAACATAGGGAGTATGTATTTATTTTTTTTGTTAGCCAGTTCAGTGAGCTCAGGTGGCTCACCAGCATTTGGGAGAATTTGAGGGCCACCACAAAGGAAAGAGCAGGAGCACCCATGCTGAGAGGAGAGGCCTGACTGCTCCTTTTGGCAGCACTGCGCTGTTAGCCTGACTCAGCCGTGTTGTGAAAGCTCACCCTTAGGTAATAATGTTCACACTACAGGTTGACTGACAGTTCTTCAAATAGTAGCCAGAAGGGAGTTACCAGCTGTACGTAGTTTGTTTTTGTAGAGTGGCCTTGTCTGTTTTCGGTGTGTAGTGTTTTGAAACAGATACTTATTCTATTCTAATCGTGTTATTGCATGAAAAAGTTCTGCAGAAAAATTACATATGCAGGGCAGACCTGTCTGGGAACTTGATGCTGAGCAAGTGGATAAGAAGCCACAGAACCTGGAAAACTTTGTACTTTAGTTTCTGGGGCAGTTTGCCTGTTGCATTTGGAGGAACTCAGAAACCCATGTACTTCTAGTCTACTGAGTGCTGCATGCTTGAAAGCCTGACTCAGAGCATGGTCCTTCATTTTGAACATTGAGAAGTTTTTATCAGAAGATCTAGTAGCCCCTGTTAATGTGGTTTACACATCACCCTGGATCTTAAGTGCCCATAAGCCTGAAGTTCCACTGAAAGCTTGGCTGCAGAGCTGAAATCTACCATGGTTCACCCTTCAGCTCCCTAGGGCCTCTGCAGAAGTGGATGGGTGGTTGCCATCTCAGGAAAAAAGAAATGCCCTTTTTTTAAAACTGCCCATTTGCCTTTGTGCTCTTAAAGCTGGCATAATCCTACATGAGTGTTTTTGCTTTGCTTTTTTGACAAATTGAAATGTTTAATATTCAGCTGGAAAATTCCATTTCAATGCAGAGTTGAGGGAAGACACTGATTTACAGTGTAGGCATAACATAAGCATTCATAGCTCTCAGTTTCACACCATAAACAGCTGATGATAAAACTTACAGCTGCTCTGACTTCTTAATTTTCTCCACATATAAAAAGAATATGGTACAAAGTCCTGGCAGACTTTTTCTTTAAAATGAATTATTCAAGTACTGCACAATTATTATGGGTTTTTCTCTTTGCTTTGTGGGCAGTGTTAATGTCACTTTTTGGTGTCCATGCAAACATTTGGGCATTTGACTGAATGATACATCCAAAAACATATCAGCTGGACTTTTACATCTGTTGCTCTTGTATCTTTGTAAATGGATATTTTAATGTGGTGGGGCTTTTTTAGACGTTGTAAAGCAAATTCCTCTGTTTAGGAATTTTTATTCATCTCTGTTTCTCCTCCCCAAAATAACTTCTGACCTTCTCTTTGGATACTTTTAAAGAATTATTCTAGTTCTTTTTTGTGCTAATTCAATTTTTTTCTAACAGATCTGCGCTTCTATATTTGTGTAATGCAAAACTGCAAGCGATTAGTTAGAAAGGTTTTAAAGTAATGAAGCCAGACATACTAAAAATCTGTGAATATATAATACTATTTATGTTGTTGCCTTTAAAACCAAGGAATACAGCAGTAATATGTTGAAGTGAACATTTCCATTTTGTTTACACACAAGCCAAGAGTAATCCAGAAGTTCTGTGGTGCAGTTTCTTCTACAAAGCTGGCTTTAGAATAAAGTTCCTAGAAATAATAAACCAGCTTAAAGCACAAAAATTAGCAGAAAATAACACTTTAATCCTAGTTAATCCACATTATTGACCTATGTGCTCTAAATAAATAAATAAATAAAATTAAGTAGTCTTTTAATCATCAGTGTGGAGCTGGTTATTCATGAGAGAGGTATGATCCAAAGATCAGCTACTATGCAGGTTTTTGTCCTTTCTGGGGACAGGGTAAATGGATTTATGTTTTAGTTAGTGAGGAGGCTTGGTTGGTTAGTTTTAGATCCCTTCGTAAGTCTGAGATCAGAAGATGGTACTGATATAATGGAATTAACAGTGCAAGTCCAAAGCAGTTTTTCAAGGAGTTATGGAAGCAGAGATATTTTGTTCTATTGAATAATTTGTTGAGATTTCTTTTGGCTGTAGGTTTTCCTCTTTTAAAATACTCAGAACCTCTTTGTACTAATTTTAGGTATGTTTATAAAGTTGTGCTTGTTACTACAAAAAATCCAGAGAACTTATACTTTTTAGGGAAAAAAACCCCTCATGCTGTTCAGGAATAGTCTGCAAGCATGCGTCAGAAATGCAAAAGCAGCAGTGGGTGTACTGTAAGGTTTTCTGCTCAGAATTGACATTATATAGTCACAGTGACATAAGACTTCCAGGCTGCTGTCTAGAAAATAACTTCCAAAAAAAAAGTGTGGAGGAAATATTTTTGGAACCACAGTAAACCTTCTTATAGAATCTTAGGTGTTGTGATTTAACTTTCTTCATCAGTTGTACTGTGCCTGTATGTCATGCAGACGTTAAGTGTGTCTCAGGGTATCTGTAGAACTTTGTGTGTGGTCTTTGTTTTAAATTAATTCTGCTTAACTTTGTTTTAGAATTAGTGGGGTTTCCATGTCCCTGAGAGGATAGTAGCACTTGGATATTAAATGATTATTACTGTAGAGATTTCTCATAACTATGCTACATAAAAGTTACCTTAAATGAGTGTTCTGTTATATTATCAATTCTTCTCCCACAAAGTATTAACTCAGCTTTCTGGTACTTTCAGAGCTTCTAGAAGACGTGTCAAAAAGTTCATAACAACTAACATGAATGTTGTAGGCAGCTGCTCACTTGAAGGCTGGTTATTGGGATGAGGCTGCATGTGATCATGAGTTCATCTCAGTGCCTTGTGGGACAAAGATATAAGTGGCCCTAATATGAGTTGACTGAATGATTGATTTACAAACTTGTAGGTGGGATTTTTCCCCTCTTCCTCTTTATAAAAAAAAGTATTTCTTGTTTCAAGTAGCTGAAATGCTATTAAGAGAGAATAAGACGCAACATTCCTTGGAATAGTTTATCAGAGACCTTCTTGAGGATCTCCTAGTCCTTCTACCCTGATAGAACAGCCCTGAGCATTTCCCTCCGTTATTACAGTGGCCTCCCTTGCCTTCCCTTCCCTTCATTCCCAGTGCCCACCAGCAGCAGTATTTGCCAATTGACCAAGCAGGCCAAGAATAACAAAGCAATGGGTTTTTCCTTCAGCTGGGGCATTAGTCCTAGTCTCTTTTTAGTACCCAGCTGCAGATGGTTATATTCTGTAAATATCTAAATATCTCCAAGTCTTCTATCTCTGTGCCAGTTTCAACCACATTTGACATTTTCCTATGTTACCAAGGACAGAAGATTGGTCATGTAAATCTAATTCCATAGACAACCATCTTAAATTTGCATTGTTTGTTTTCTAACATAATTTACATTTATGTAGCAAGCTTGTATGTAAATATCAGGCTATCAGCACCTCAGTTTTTGACATGCAAATAATTTTAATGCATGTTGGACCTACTGAAATGCAAGTTACACAGTCTAACCAAGAGACTGAACAGGCAGACCACAGCAGGTTTTTAAGTGCTAGGAAAATCTGTCCTCATCAAAGTGGGCTGTTTGCTTTCTGGACAGGATTGCCTTTAGAAGAACATCATGAATAAAACAGGAGGAGGGGAGTTTTAATGTCATAGTTAAGGGAGGCTACTGAAATAATCTTAATTTCATAGTGAAAAGTGGAATATTATATATTTACCTTTGGAAAACAACTGAGCCTGTAATCTGAGATAAGTTTTATTGGTTGGATTAACTAGTGACAAGGAAATGATGCTGCTAAAACATGTTAAAGTGGAGATTGATTGCCAGCACTACTCTGTGTGAGCTGTACTATTGTCCTCCTCTGAGTTTGTTGTTATTACTGATGTTTCCCCAAAGCCTTTTACCGTTCATCAGGAATTGAAGAGGTAAAGAACTTAATGGTTTTGAGATTAAACTTTTTATCAACCTCACAAGCAAAATAAGAAAACGCAGGAAGGATTTTGAAGATCGTGACTGTTATACTCTCTCAAAGGTAAACAAGAGAAAGTCAGGCAAGAGAAACAGAACAAATAAAGGGAAACAATGTTGTCTTTATCTCCGTCCCTTGGAAAAAGGATCTAGTGGGAGGTTGTAATCCTGGAAGAACATTTAGCTTGCAAACTGATGCTTCTTTTGCACTTGTTGCACACCAGCCTATTGATACAGCCAAGTTGGATTCTGTGAAGTGTAGACATCTTCCACTTCAGGAAGCAGATTTGAGAGTGAAGTGGAAAGAGATTATATGAGTTAACATTAAACTGTTCTAGATATCAAAATTTAAGGGACTTTTGGATTTATTCCTAGCCTTAGAACAATGTACTTGTTCTGTGGGATGATTGAGCTGGTCTAGATGACCATAGCAATCACGTATCACTGAATGATTATGTCTAAATTAAAAAGAGAACAAATCAGTTGATAAAACTTTTCTTTCCAAAAAAGTAGATTAAATGGTTTGCTTCCCCAGAAAAGTGTGCTTTTCTTGGCTTTGGAAGATTACATTTGTTTTGATATGAAGAGGAGGGGCTTAACTGACAGATGAAGTGAATGACAGGAAGATTTAGAGGTTCTCTAGGAATGTCAAGAACTATGACTTAGTGCATGAAGAGGCTGGCCCATGGCATCTGATCTATGCCTTCCAGGCAGATTTGCTGATATTTTTTTTTAGGGCCAATGTTCATGATAAATACCAGCATACAATAGATACACTGGGGGCTTATCCACACACTATCAGTTGAACATCAGAAGAGCAGTGAATAGTTTTGAGGTTTCCCTGAGGCACTGGCACACACACACAGATAAGCACAAACCTTGGGTCAGAAGACTTAAAGGGTGTAAATTTCTCTTGTTTAGCTTTTTCTTCCAACTTTTTCCTTATAAAATGACTGAACATGTCATAAGCCCTTACTTGGATCTGTATTGTTGATTGCTTCAGTCCTAAGGTTGTATTGAGTAGCTGGTAAGTCACATCACTTGCTCAGTCTGATAGCACAACTAGATAAGAAAGGTGTGGCAGCATCTAAGGCAACGAATTCTAGAACAGGATTTCCAAATAGCAAAATGTAAAAATGAGATCTCTGGAAAGATAGGCTGTGGTGAGACGGTTCGGTGTTTTGGTAGACTACTGAGATAGGCTGGCATGCACCTATAAAGTACTGAAAAGTACTTGCATGGATACATCACACCAGAAAATCAGAATGAGATTAATTCCTGGCACTTCTTTATGCTTGACATGAAAATCTCATAACTTAAAACCAAAGTAAAATAACATGTGGGTCATGGGCAAATTTCTACAGCTTGCTTTGGATGTGACTTTGAACCCGTAGGTAACAAACAGTAGAGGGATAGATAGAGATGAGATGCTAAGGAATCTCCATCTTTGGAGCCTCAAAATTCAGCTGGACAACCTGACTTACGTAGTTACTTTCACCTTGAAGTTAGCCCTGCGCTGAACTGGAGGCTGGACTAGTGTGATCTCCAGGATGCCTTCCAACCAAAATTTTGCTTAGGAAGCTTTGGCTTTGGATTCATCAGCTTTCTAAAAGAGTTGGGCACCTCTTAAAAGAGAGCCTTTTCAGTGCTTTTACAATCTCCCTGGTCAGAGGAGTTTAAATGATTTAGCCTCGGTGAAGCCGCTGGAGATGAAGTTAGATCTAAACTCTAAGGGTCCTTTGTTTTAGGATTCGGGAAAGCTTTGAAAGAAGTCAAACTTTTAAGAAGTTGGAAATATAGAAAAGCACAGAAATAAAACACTTTTTGCAAACTTAAAAGTATGTAGATCTGGGATATGGAAACTCTACAGGAACCTCTCATATTGTTTTTCTCTTGCTATCTTCTGAAAAGTTTTTGTTTGGGGAAACAAAATTTCTCATAGGGAAGTTTTTAATCTATGGTTTCACTGTGATCTTGATAGTGGAATGCAGGTTGAGAAGACCCTGACAGAATTGTTTAGGAAAATGGAGACTCTACATTAAGATTGCCTGAAGAAGGATGGGATACCAAAATCAGGCTGGGTGGCAGTGTGGAGTGCCACTCCCATAATCTTCAGTGGCATGTGCTGTAGCTGGATTTGCTATTCTTCTTAATTGGGAAAGGACTGAACCTTGTTGCTTCATGTCTGCAAGTGCAAAACTATTCAGGGTAATGTTTGCCTTGTTACAGTTCCACCCTCCCCCCCCTCTTTTACCAGTTTGAAGAAATCAGAGTTTCAGGATTCTCACTGCAGGGTTTATAGAGATTTTTCTTGTGCTTCATCAGGAGAATTAGAGAAGATACTGGTTAAGTTCTACTCCCAATCAAAGATTTATTTGTAGGACCTCTTAATACACTGTTGAAACTCAATGTAAGGCTGCCAAACACTTACCAGACCTCTGCCTTAGCATGGACTTACACAGACTTCCTTCTCACTCACCCTTATGCAGCATAGACTCTTAAACTCTTGTTTTGCTGGAGTTGCAGCTGTGAAGAATCTTTCTGCTGATATATTGGGTTTTTTTAGGGGATATTATTAGCTTGTTGAAATGAAACTGCTGTTGATATGAAAAGCTTTAATATGAAACCAGGATGAGGTGGCCTGAAACTAGGATGACTTCATTGTTTTGCCAACTGTATATATTCTTTATATATTATGTCTTGGCCATGTACACATGGAAGATAATGAAGATTAATATGTAGTTTTATAGCACTAATACTAGACTGAATGATGAAAAAGGAGGAACCAACTATTCATCAATGTCCCCTCTGTGCCATTGAAGAGGACAGCAAGCTGGCCAGTGCCTTATTTGATTCTGATGGATCATTGAATGATGTGTTGATTAGTAATGGAAACAGTTAAATTACTTACAGCTTATTGTGTATAATCCATTCGGGGTGGGTGGAATAGATGATCTTTCCTTTCCAACCCAAACCATTTGGTGCTTCTTAGGGTTTTCCCTCTGTCTTCCCAGTCTTCTGTTAGTTGTCTTGATCCCATAAAATCAGCACAATTCTATGTTTGGGGTACTGCCATCCAGGTTCATTGGCACCACCGCAGTGCACTCCCCAGCTCACTCACTGGGTAGAACCTGGCTACTGAGTGGAAGCTGTCAGACCCTAGAAGTGAGTGCTGAAGAACCAAGCAGGGCTGGAAGAGACTGAGCAGAAATACGTTTGATTCCTGCTGAAAAACCTGGAGGCTGAAAGGAGAGCAGGACTTGAAAAAATGGTGCTATCAAACCCCTTTGCATGGAAGTGTGATCACAGAGACTGCTGAGACTCATGTTGAGAGGAAATTACAATACTTCTTAAATACCTCCTGAAATTGAAAGCACTGTCAGTATTGATGGACTGAAGCCTGAAGTTCTACTAGTTTTTCCTGGGGCAGGGTGACTTAAAATTGCTGTGTCTGGGCTTTTTTCCTTATCTCAGGGAGAGAAGGAAAGATTTATGAGTAAGAAGGAAGGAAAAGAAACTGTAGTGAAACCTCAATGCTTCCACAGAGACAATCTCTCCTGTTTTCAGATCTTACTAATCATCTCTTAAAAATTTTTGTCTTTTTGCTGCCAAGTAGAAGCCAGAATAGTCTTTGTTCTTACCACCTCTATGCAAGATATAGAAGATAATGACAGGCAACAAAGAGTTAAGCAACTAACTAAGGTATAATGGAAAATAGCTATCTTCCTTTTGAAGCTGAAGGTGATATTTGAAAATCCATGTATTTGGTAGCTAGTTACTGCTTGCTGTGTTGTACGTGCTTCAGTGTCGCACAGGATTTTTGCACAGACCAGGACAAATGGCAGTCTACATTATAGAAGATTCTAAAATACATTTACAATTGGTTTTAATTTATTAAACTGAGGGTGGGCTATGCTTTTAAATGCTGTCTGTTGATCAAGAGACTACACAGCTTGAGGTTAACAAAATGCTGGAAGAGGAAAGAGTATAAATAGAAACACCACTTCCTTGTTGAGTAGAAGCCAAACTTGTGGTTGAACCTTTCTATATGAGAGTTTGCTGAGGTCCAGATAGGCAGCTGAATGCAGATTTCCGAAGACACCGAAAACTCTGAGTTCTGAAGGATGTGCATAGTACATACTGAGGACTGGGATAGGTATTTCTTTCCTGTGGAACACCTGGCTGCTGTTCTTGGAAAAAGATATGTTTGTGTGAATCCAGCAGCTGCTTAGTGAAAAGAGAAAGGGATGTCTTACCCTTCAGTGCAACACTGATTATTTGGGCCTGGAAGAGGCTTAATATAACTAAAAAACAGCCTCCCAAGACTGAGGATTTGAAATACAAACTTATCTGGACAGTAGGATAAATATGCCTACTACTTTCTTTTCAAACTTTAAATATTTTCCCATTGGTAAGGAAGGGAATATTTTACAGCAACGAGCATGATTATTTTTTTCCTGATAAATTTTCCCAATAATGTTCTGAATATTACAGATTATGCTGCTGATATTTAAACCATATTACACTGCATGAAGTGCCCTTACTTTCTAATTTTTACAGACTTTAAACAGTCTATGTCATTTTTTGATATATGACTTAGATTTAATTTCTAGAGGAGATTTGACTAAAATTTGCACAATGTTTCAACCAAGGAGTGAATGAGCCAGAATCTAATTGTTTTGTAAGACACATAATTTTGTCTTTTATCTTCTGATTAAAATACAGCTTTAAAGTTGATCTAGTTCAAACAAATTAATTCAAGAAATCTTACAGTTTCATTTTTCAAGAAATCTTTTTACAGGAGGTCAGAATGTTTGATTACCATGGTCCCTGCCCTTATCTATGAACATATTTGCAGTTCTGATGAAAGACTTTATGGGGGCCCCTTCTGCTAGGGTAATGAATTTCTGATCTTTTTTCAGAGCCAGATTTCAGTTGCTTGGTTTGGCAAAAAATATAATTGTATACCTACTTACATTAAGATTGTGTAAGAGGACTTGTTTGGGTTTGTTTGTGGGGGTTTTTCTCCCAGTGTTTGGAGAGGAGGGGTGGTTTGGTTATTTGGGGTTTTTTCCCCAGTCAAAAGCTATCAACAGAATGTTTGAAGTGCTCAAAAGGACCCCCATAGTTCCTGCACCCAGAGGTCTGTGCTCTCATGGATGTCTGTCTGTTGGGTGTTTAGCATCATCCCCCTTGCTCACACAGTGGTAGGTGGGTAGGAGGAGATCGCAGAGTTGCAGAGAGAAGGAAAACCCAGATCACAGGGAAGCATTTTAAAGGCTGAGCCTGAAGAGGGAAGACAAACTATGACTTCCTCATATAAAAGGAGATTGGAGTATAGGTCAAAGGGAAACCAAGGCAAGCTGAACAAAAAAAAATTGTAGGTGGTTAAACAAGATGAATCAGCTATGGCAAGCTAGATAGGGTTGGGAATTGATAGAGCTGGGGAGGTATGTCACAATTAATTCTTTGAGCTAGTAGAAATAAGGATGACTAATCTGTTTGAATATTTGAGATAGGAACCAGTGAAAGAAGTACACAAAATACCAATTTATGTGGAAAACGATTCCATCCTACTGGATGTTTTAGACAGCTTGGTGTCTTTGGCAGCTGCCTATCACTGTTTTAATTCCATTAACTCAAATAATAAAAGTCTGTGCAAAGAGTCATGGCTTATCCTTGCAGGACCATATGCCTGAAAATTTGGCAAGATCTTGGGGTTTACCCCCCCCCCT
>VZRF01014794.1:84162-135525 GCA_013396875.1 Vireo altiloquus
TTTTTTTAACAAAGGAAAACTCTGCATTAAAGTGTGGTTTTACAAAGGCAATTGAATTGTGAAACGCCATAGGTATTCCTGCATTTGGCTTCCTTAAGAGCTTGTGGACTTTGGGAGCTGGATGACAAAGTTCTAAATAAAAAATTTCATTTCTCTCTAAATGAGATATTCTTCCTTTCTTATGATAATTTTTGACCTTTTGGTCCTGAAAAGGTGTATTCTGGATGGGATTAACACACAGGTTGGTTTTTGTTAGTGGGTTTTTTTTCATATAAAAACTTCTGAGTCCTTTCTCAGGAATGGTTTGTAAAGCCAAGGAGTGAAACTTTGGTTCCTGTGTTTGTTGAATCTCTGGTGTAACTTTTTCAATATGTTTATGCAAACACCCAGCGTCACCCAGTATGTCCCTTTGGTACCGACTGCCCACACAGCGCTGCCCTTGCGCACTCGGTGAGTCATTGTCCGGCTCTCTGCAGTCTACTTGCACCTTCACAAGCCTTCATCAGACGGCTAAGTTCCCTGATCTTGGGAAGGGGTATCCTGTGGATTGTTCATGGAATGTAGGACTAGAATGGAACACAAAAAGGTCATTCATCTTTCTTGTCTTGGCATGATTGAAACTGTTCACAACAGATGTTTCTTCAACCTATCTCTGAAGTCCTTTGGAGATTAACCACTGTTTAGAGAAACCATTTCCATAGGTTGTTCAAAGCTTAAGTAGCTTTACTCCTGGAGAAACTGATCTAGCCTAAATTTGTTACAATTTAAACTGGTTTGCAGTCTCATCCACAGCAAGCGTACCAAAAATATGCCTTACTGCCTTCTTCGTGTGTCTGTCAACCGTTTTTACACCTCCCTGAGGCAGGGTGCATTTACAAGACTTGTAATAGTTTTTGTTTGCAGCCTCTGCTTCATTACAAATGTAAACTAATTGTTTAACATTAGTGATTTTCATGACTGTTATTTATTTTGTTGTTTTATAGGTGCTTACAAATTGTGTTTTTCAAGGTACTGGGAGTGCAATGGAAGATTAGCTGAATCCCCATCTCCCTTGTTCTCCCTCACCCCCTTTTTTTTTTTTTTCTTTTAAGAGCTCTTGTGAATACAAGTGCTTTGGAGTATTTTTAGTACAGAGTTACCAGTTTACTAAGAAGCATTTTTCAACTCCAGAAAAGGTCTTGGAAAGTGTAGACATTAATGAAATTAATAGGCATTAAAGACCCATGACGATGATGACGATTCTCTGCAAACACTGCTAGGAATAATACTTGGGTATTAAAAGCAGACACAATGACAAGGTATTAGTGCTTGTTTTCATAAAAAAACTTTACCAAATATTGCATTGTACTTGAGGGACCTGACCAGTCAGACCCAGGGGTCCATGACAGTATGGAACAAACATGACCTGGGTGTCATTGGCTTTCCAGCCTGATTGGGCATGGGTAGAAGCTGGCCACTGCTTCCGAAGGCTTCTGCCTGGTGTACTGGCTCTAAGTAAATCTCTAAAGAAAATGGAACAGGAGAGCTGCAACCACTGGTTTTAAAGAAGTTAACAGTTACAGTAACTTGAACCTTTTCATTTTGAATTGTTGCTGCAGGATGCTTTAAGGATACAGATGTTCAAAACACTCCATTACAGAACGCAGCATGCATTCAAATAAAAATAAAACCAGAATTATGTAACTGAATCTTTATTCTTTCTCAGTTGTGTGCT
Source organism: Vireo altiloquus (assembly GCA_013396875.1). Lineage (NCBI taxonomy): Eukaryota > Metazoa > Chordata > Aves > Passeriformes > Vireonidae > Vireo > Vireo altiloquus. The sequence goes on from VZRF01014794.1 coordinate 85,877, forward strand.
CTTGCTAACTATTTCCTGACAGTACTAACAGCAGAAGGAGATAATCTGCAAAAACTTTATGACTTCTGATACACTCTCCCATTGACAAAGAAAATTGGAGAAGATAGGATAGGTGGGTGTTTGTTTTGCAGCATCTGAGAAACAAATTCTGTTTGTTTGGGGTTTTTTTTTACTACCTCTACCTTTTTAATAAAATTGATAATGTACCTTATGTATTAAAAATAAAGGTGAAAATAATTTTGTCTCTAGTTTATTGCTGTGGTCTGCCCTTCTTTAGATCAGTACCAGATGCAACTTTTGGGATAAACTGAACTGTGTCTTCTTGGTAAAATCCTGGGCAGACGTAGCCACGTGTATGCAGTGGGGGGAAATTAGTGCCCAGCCTGCCAAGTGGTCTTTGTTCCCATACAGTCAAAACCAGGCTGTTCCTCACAATGCTTTGTCTCTCTGCACTCGTGCACAGATATTAACTGTGTGGAAATGAGGCTACGAGTGAGGATAGAGTAACTGCATCTAGCCTGACATTGGATTGAGATTTTATGGATGTGCACCTGCTATCTCCTTTGCGTTACATAGTCGCACTGCTTTGTACCCTTTGCCAGTTATTAGAACTTAATGGCCCCAAAGTGTGCAAAAATAGAGGCCCTGTTTTTTCCTTTTCTCCCTTTTTTCCCTGAATTTTTTTCCTTTAAATGACACAGATTTGTTCCTGGGTTTTGCAGATCACTTCTCAATGTTTTTCTCTTTACTTGTGTTCAAAATTGTAAATATAAATGTGGCGACAGAGTCCCCCTTTCTCAGGGTATAATTTGATTTTAGGAAGACTGAAGAGGTTTTCTTACTCTCTGTAAAATATGAAGGATTTCAGTGATTTTAAAGGGTTTTTTTTTCACTTTGGTAGGTGACACAGCTGACGATCAAAGTAGAGACTCAAAGGATAAAACTTCATTTCCGGAGACCAGACCGATGTTCAATCAGCCTCCACAGGTAGGAGACTATTTCCTTATGCACACATGGTGAAACTTCCATAGTAGCTCATTTAAGAAACATGAATGTCTGGCAGAAGATGGTTTCACCTCAGTCACATCTTCCGTTGGCTGAGTGACTCTCAGCCTTCCTTGTCATCTATCACAAAAGCAGCACTGCTACTAATTAGATGGCAGTAATATCAAACCCAGTGCTGTGGATTTGAAAAGGAAATAGTAGAAGGCTGGGCTGTATGGTATTGTTGAGTATCTTATTTTTATACTTGAGTTGTGCAAGCCTGAAACTGTAGCTAGAATGTTAATGAATTGCGTAGAAGCATTACTGTGGTGAGTAGCGATGGAAAATGTCACACGTTTACATAAGTCAGCTATTTCCACAATACCTTTATGAGTAACATGTTGTAAATGTGTGAGTATAATATCTTTACTGTGTGTTTCCTTTCTGTTTCTGTACTGTGTGGCTGTAAATCTGAACTTCTTTTTCTTTAGTTTATTTGATACATGTTTACAGGTGGGGGCTTTTCAGAATATTTCTGCATATGATGTATACATACTTTCTTTTCCACATACTCTGAAAATGTTTTTGTTCCGAGTATGAGCTTGTTTTCCATTGCCATATAGTTTTAGACTTTTGCAAGGTGACTGAGAGATGTTTGGCTTGGACTTCTTGTGCTTTTGTGGTCTTTCTTTTTTTTTGCTTAACCTATCCTGTCTCTTTTTCCCATATCTCACCTTGATATTGATGAGATGTGTGTTTGTCTCTTTTCAATGTTGCTTCAATATTTATTATTGCTAAGTCCCTTGATATAGTAGAGGTGTATGTGACAATTTTTCCATATCTAAGAGTGGTCTGTATGTATGTGTGGCCTGTAGTCTTCTTTTTTAATTTAAAATTTAAAACTGTGTGCAATACAGAAATCTTTAATTTGTCGTAAGTATTGAGTGCTTTGCCTTCTGATCATGTGAAGTATGAATTAGTTCCATCTAATTGCAAAGTTTTACTCTGGCTTTAGATCCATGCATGTCTGAGCCCAGGGTATTTAGCAATTGAAGTCCTGCAGATCTGGGCAGTATAATTAATTGATGATGTAGTTACCTACTGGACAAATGTAATTTCCCACAACGTGATGTTCTTGCTAGGGATGGTGAACTGCCAGTGGTGCAACCTCAGTGGTGTGTTCAGTTCTGTGGAATTTCAGGAAAAGAGGAACTTGTATAGATTTGAAGTTTTATGAGTTAGAGAGAAGAAGCAGAGTTTTCAAAATAAAATACCAGATATTACAGTGAAAATTAAACAAAGATTTATTTTCAACTTTCTATTAAGATACTTATATGTCATAAAAAGACTCATATGAACTGGCTTGAGATAGAATAAGTTAAATTAAGATCCAGCACTTGGTAGTATTTAGGCAATTCATTCCAGTCTAGATTTCAGTATTTGGGCTTAACATTTACTCAAAGGAATTCTCAATCTCAAATTAAGTAGAATAAATGTGAATCATGGAAATTAAATGGATAATTCTGGCCATTAGGAAAGCATTATTCCTCCTTGCAGTGGTGAGTATATTTTTGTAAATTTGTGGGAGAACTTCACCAATTTAGGAAAACTGGAAAAGCATTTTATGACATGTTCAATATGTTATAGAGACATAGAACATCAATTGAAGTAATAACCTTGTTAGTATTAAAACACAAATTCTTGATAAACATAGAACAGTATGTTAAAATATAGTTTTTAGACTGAAAAATGGCATCAGATATTTGTTGTGCAGAACTTAACAAAAGAGCATTTAGTTCATCAACTGCATCTTTCAATTGCTGGAAACCTGCTTTTATCTTTAAATATAAACTTTTAAACTACTTATTAGATATAAACTTTGTGGAATATGAAAACTGCTTTTGGAAAGGTGATTTAAAGAAGAATGAAGTAATACTTTGCTCATGGGTTTTCAAAGGGGAAATGAAGTTGAGTTTGGTTTTTTGAAGAAATTATCTTCTGGGGTATTTTTTGGTAATGGCCGTCATTTTTGGAATTTCCCATTTTCTTGGCTACTATTGGATTTGTTTGCTGTACAATCACTGAATTGTCAAGTGCGTATTTTTGTATAATCTTGTATAAGTTATTTAAACTAATGCAGAAATAAAAATTTACATCAAGATTATCTTGCTGCAGCTAGGAATGTGTTACAACCTCTTGTAACCCCTGCCGTACCTCAGTCGGTGTTGTTTTCAGGTGTTTGGATATTGCATGCCTGTTAGGGGAATTGCAGGTCTTTAAAAACTTCTTGGAGGAAGGGTGGTTCTCAAGGTTCTCAAAGGCCAACTTTAGCCCAAACATTTTGTCTTCTGCTTCAGACAGAAGCTCCTGCTTCTGTCTGAAGCAGAAGACAAAATGTTTGGGCTAAAGTTGAACAATCCCACGTGGAGTGTCCTCTCTATCTCCGTGAGTGTGGATGGTGCTTTGGGAGGGTCATCTCCTGGTGCTGGTCAGTCCTAGGGGGACTTGTTGTCCGGCAGGATAATGAGTGCTCTGGACCTAATCAAGCAGGTCTGATCCCTCTGAAGTTGCTTCAGGCTCACGAGCTAAAAGTCACACACACATTTAAGTGCTTTTCTGGATTGGGTCCAAAATGGTTAGTGCTCAGCAGGGCTGAGAACTTAAATTAGTCTTATTAGTGACTAAATTAGTAAATTTGTGACTATGAAATACAAAGCTTCTAATTTTAACTGCGACACCATCATAATAGAAAGAGACAATATGGTTTTAATTTTTTTATGCTTGTGATTTTTCCATTATTACAGTACGATTTCCAGATAATTCAATCTTTATCTGCTTTCACTGGGAATTTGAGGTTATAGAAAATAGCAGAATGGAAAGGTTAGTTTTGATATATGAAGAGTGCTAGAAACCCCAGTAATGTGGTGGGGTTATTTTTGATAATGAGCTATTCCATTGGTAAAGCAAATTAGTGCAACCATGTATTTTTGCCCTACTGTGAGAGCAATTAGGTAGCACATCTATTAGGAGACATAAATAAATATTTTTGACAGATGGTATGGCTTTGAATTAGGATTTATGAAGATTATTGTATGCCTGGTGTCCAGGACACCTGGGCTTCTTACATTGATGTAAGAAGCAACAACAAAAAAAATTACATTTCTGGTAATCGCTGCAGTGTTTTGTATCTCCTACTGTCACCTTAAGAAGCAGCTCGTGTTTATTTGATCTTGCACTTCTGGATAATCTGACATGCGCTCTTTAGCCAACAGATGTCAGCAGATTTAATGGGGGAAAACTGGACCAGTAAGTGTATTAAAATAAACTACCAAAAATGAGAGCCATCTTTTGAATGTAAATTAGGATTTTTATCTTGCTGTGTCTTCTGTTTTTTTTTTTTGTTTTTCCTTATAGTCCTACTTCTCCCTCAAATACTTAATAGCTACTGCCTTCTATCTAAGGAGCTTGTTATACGTTTTCTAGGGCAAGAGAGAATCCCCCAAGGGATTGCTTAATCCATAATTATCTAATTTATATGTTGTTGTTATAGCCACTCTTAATTATATACCTTGCTGTGATTCTTATCATCTTAGGACTTAGTTTTCTTTATGAATTGTAATAGTTCTGTTGTGATTCTTGTGCCCTTTCTTTTCATAATTTGCTCTTAAAAGCTGAGAACACAGCAGATAGAAAGCCCACGGTTCCTGAAGTAAATTTTAAATTATCTATGATTTTGTGCATATAGAAACAGGTGTGCACCACTGTGGGCAAGTGTCTAAATAAATTAGGAAAAAGATTTTTTAATATCTGAATTGGCATTGACTCATTAAAGTCATTCTTTATACAGCTGCTGTGTAAGGATTCTGCATTCAATTGAAAAGAGAGAAGTACTATGAGATATAAAATATCAAGGAAGAGATAAGGAGAGATGAGAATCCACAGAGTTGGGGGAAAATAATTTAATCTTTTTTTACCCTTCTAGTGAAATTAACAAGTACTGCTGAAGTTGGTAGACTTTTAAGATATCCTTTAGAGCAGATCAGCTGATACAATTCCAGGGCATAAATAATATAATAATATTACTGGTACCATGTTTTCCTTTTTTTTTTTTTTTTTTTAATTAAAATTAATTGCTTCTATCAAACCTATTATTGACTGGTTTTTCCTTAAGTTTGTCTGGATTATTTTTACAAGTTGCTGGAAAAGGAGTTATTACTGATCATATCTCTGTTCCCTTATTAACTCTTTGTTTCTGGTTCAGGGAGTCTCGTATTTAAAATCTCAAGAAGGGTGTTCTGGGCTAGATTTATTGCATCAGTTTAGGTTCCCTACATTTACTTTAGAGAAAGTGGTTTATATTTCAAAATTATTGTGATCACATTATTTGTGATTAGTTTGCTCTCTTTTGACAAAATCCTGTAGCTAGCAAAAATGTTGTTGCTTAGCTTGGCTTTTTTTTTTTTTGTTTTTTTTTTTAAAGCTCTCATGAGATAGAATTCTAGCCATGGCTTGCTTAACCTAATTGTTTGTCATTATGTCATATTAACTCTAAGATCTTCTTTTTCATATATAAAACCCTTCAAGTATGTTGGTCCATATTTTGTCTCTTCTTAATTGCGTATGTAAGCAATAATCACTTAATGAAATTATCCACTCTTAGAGGGACTGGAATAAGACTGTCTGCAGTAAGTCATCAAGCATGTACTTGATGATACCAATGCTGGTATCATTAGAAGAAAGATCTTACCTTTTACTATCATGCATGATCATAAGTTGTAAGAAGTGAAGTTTTAACATTACCTTTACAGAAGGATGACTCGTGTTCAGCTTTGGCAGCTGCAATGGACGTCACCTTTTTTAGCTTCCTTCATCCTTTTTGTGTATAGTAAATAGCTGGGACTTCTTTGGGGAGTCCATGTGCAGCCACAGTTGAAAAGTGCATGCAAAGTAGAGCTGCCATGTGATAAGAAAGCACGGTTGTGATCTTACTGAGAATGAAGGTAAATAGCCCATTCAGCTAAAAAAAAATTCAAATATTGCATATTACAGCTATTACAGGTTACGACTACTACATATTACAACTATTACTGTGCAATAAGATATTTACTTTGTAAAGATTCATTATATCGTCATGTTCGTATTGCTATCTCTTTGATAATTTACCAAAATATTTAAGAGGTCTTTTCATTCTAGGAAGATCTCTAGAACATGTAGACCAGCAGGCTTCTGTTTGCCCTTAAAAGTTGGACAATTCAGGGGGAAGGGGTTTATATACACATTATTTATATTAGGTGTATGTACACACACATGCAAAATTTAAGCAACTTGATTATCCATGAGAAAGTCTGCTCCTCATGTCATAAAGGATTAGTTACAGTGGCCTCACAAACAACATTTTATGAACTGTGATTTGTGCAAGCTATTGACCCAGGGTCAAGCAGTAAGAGCCGGAGGTGCCTCGCAAGACAATCACCTTGTGGGGTTTTTCTCAATTCTAAAGTGAATAGTTGGACTTGTTGTCTGTGTAACATGACACACAGCTGGGGTTAGTTCAGATACTTAGCAATCACAGTAGCATCGTTAATACTATGTCCATTGTCTTTTTTTTTAAAGGAAAGCATTATATTTTTAGATATAGGGAACTTGAGTGGGAATTGGGAGATGTGAATTGACGTGGTTGTCACCAGCTTCCTCTCTGAACTTAGAAAACAGTTCATTTTAAAAGATGTAATGCAGTGCTGTCTTACACTTTTCTATAGTACTTTGCAAGTGTGAAGTACTGTAAAACTCTTTGTTTAACTTCAGCTGAATTTCAGTACAAGAACTGAGGAAACCTTGCAGTTTTCTAAGGTGGGACATGAATGTTCTGTCTGGCCAGCAAATACAGTTAAACACAAGTGGACTGGAGCATCCCCCTCTCCCACAGCCCTACCTGTGGAGTCCAGAGTCAGTGCTGCAGTCAGATTGTGCAATTTGTGAGGTTTGAGCAACAGAAGACAAAATGACATCCTGTAGGGAAAGAATGACACACAGGCATGGTATATTTTCATAATTCAGTGCCCATAAATAGCAAAGTATGTACCCACATGCAAAAAATTCATAAAATAGTATAGTTGGCCTGATTTGCAGCCTCTTCATTTTAAGAATGAGGCTTTAGTAAAGGGACATATACTCCAAATGGTGGTCAAGGCATGTGGATGCAGAAGCACACTTTGCATACCTCCCTATTTAGTTTAGGCAGAGACTCACTATATGTTTGATTTAATTACTTGCTTATTTAGTTACATTGATTGGTTATTTGTAGTAAGAGATGCTCAAACTGGGTGCCCAGATGTTCTGATCACATTTTTTAGCCTTTCTCTAATTTAGGGATCTTCTGACTAGCTTAAGCCCAGATAAAACTACTGATTATCCTGTATCTCTTACCCAAATACATGTGGTTAGACTAAAAGCCAATAATGCTGGTTCAGTTTGCTGCTGTCAACAAATTGATCACTCAGTCATCGTGCCTCTCAGAGAAACCCTTCTGGGCTTTCCAAATATTAAAATTGATCTAAAATGCAATGTAGATCCTACATCACTTGATGAGACTGTGCGTGAATGTGGTGCAGTGATTCTTACAATGGGATGCATTAGCATAAAATGGTGGGTGAAAGACTGTAGGGTAGGGCAGCTTGTTAGCAATTATTCTCAGCACCAAGTAAGGAAAAGTCTTTAGCTTAGTTGCACTGCCACTTACAGAGGGAAAAGGATAACCAAACATAAAACTCACCACAAATGGCAGTGGGCAGTTCATTTTTAATGGAAAGAAAACATGACATGAAAATTGTCCCATTTCAGCCCAGAATGCTAATATGGTAAGACAGGAACACATTTCTCTGTACTTTCCATCAGTGTTGTTTGATCCTTTCACTACAGTGTACTTCTGCTGTAATTTTTGCCTTTGAAAAAAACAAACCAGGATTTCTCAGCTCCTGTTCTTGTGAAAGACTGTGCACTGGGAAGCACACGTTCAAATTTTGTTCTAAAGCACTTTTTAAAAATACAAAATAAAATGTAAGTTATTTGTTTAAAATTTTCTTTTCTTTGCTTCCACAGTACTACAAATTTTAAGAATATGTTTCTAGTGTTGTAATGTGATTAGCAGTCCTGCTAGATAAAAACAGATCTATCTTAAAAAAAAAAAGTACTCTTTTTCCTTTTCATTGTGATCCAGTTATTTTTCACCCATAGAGAACAAGGAGGGTCAAAGAGGCCACCTTATTTAAAAGAGATAGACCAGTATTAGTGTATTTTTATTTATTTAATTAATTATTTTGCCTTTTGCTACTTTAAGAGTCATGACAGTTTTCTTCCTGAATCTGAAAAGCCTGATCAGTAGCTGCTGAGGACAACTCAGTCTTGTTGCTGTTTGTAGACTGAAGCTTTTACAAACTCTGGCTCCTGGTAACCTGTTTGCTGAAGGTGGTGTTGACAAGTGCTCCAGTTACAGACTGTTCATGGAGGAAATTAAAATCAAATATCTGTCCTTTCCTTCTCTTCCTGACCCGAATCTCTATGGAGAGAGCATGTGGAAGGTTGTGTGAGAAGACAATGGCTTAATTCGCCTTTTTTGGCATTAAAATATTTTAAATTTGTAAACAGGACATACTGCTAGTCTTGCCACATGCTTGGAATTTAAGCAGCATGATAAAAACCTCAGAACATATCACTTAGTATAGCAATTTTTATTCATGAATCTGTGTGAGAATCCGTTTAAGATCCAGGGGTTTGATTGCTTAACAAAACTCTTGAAAGCACGGCTGGGGATATTGTTCCCAGGTATTGCAGGAGGAAGATTCACCTGAGTTCAGACTAGTAATTCTTTTCTGTTCGCTCTACTTATCTTCTTTTCTGAAAACCACATCCAAGATAATTTTCTTTTCCTTTCGTCTGATAGAAATTGTTACCCCTCTGTCTTTTTCCTTTCATTGATATTGACGTTCTAGGGAGACATTTCATTGATGTTGCTGACTCCCTCAGTTACTCAAGGAGAGATTTGCTTTTCTTCTTAAAAAAAACCTCAAACCAACGACAAAACAACCTTCTGATAAACACTTTTCCCAGTTGCTCTAATTTGCTGGAGAATGTATTGGCTTTATTTTTGTGTGAAACTATGTTTGTTAAATATTTTCTTACTGTTTTTTCATGTTTAATTGTCAAAGTTCTTTTTTTTTTTTTTTGTGTGAAACTATGTTTGTTAAATATTTTTTTTCTTTTTTTTCATGTTTAATTTTCAAAGTTTTTTTTTTTTTTTTTTTTTTTTGGTAGACAGCTTTCTTTTGCATTCATATCCTTGGATTTTCATACACTTAATACAGTAGTGACAGAAGGCAGTATTAGCCCTTATTTTAGAGGTTCTGCTCCATGGGCATCTACCATCTCAGAGAAGGTGTCATCTTTTTCTTACCACAGAGGTTACCCTGTTGGAGCTTCTTCAATTGCAGGGGTTGGGAACAAGAGGTAGAGAGACATGAATGCAGAGACCCAGTTTGTCTAAGCTTCTGCTGTTCAGGAGATCAACCTCCCAAAAGTCTTTAGGATATTTTTTTGCTTGAAGCAGTAGAGAAAATACCACATCTTTTTGTCACTAACTACATCGATCAAATGTAGCTGCTTAATTAAAACAGATTATTTAAATACTGGTTTTTACTTTTAATTTTTTTTTATTTTTAATAATGCAATTAAGTTTTGTATTAAATTAATTTCTTAGTATATTCTCTGTCTATATTGAATGTCAGTTATCTGAGTTTTGCATTACATGAATGAAGATAGCAGCAAAATAAACGTAAATACTTTGTGCTTCTGGATGATTCTGAAGTTACAAAACAAATCCATTATCAGCATTTATCAGACTTGCCTGTTCATTTTGTAATCTATTGACTTGTCCTTCACTTCTGATTTGTGGCTGTAGAATGCAATGCTGGGATGTCTAGAGCTGTGTGCATTTTCAATTACACTTCTTCTGGCTTGCAGTTCACTTACTATAGTAATTTTCATTAACTTTTTAATCTTCCAGCATACATGCTACAAAAATAAAGGAAAAAACAATCTGGCCTAGTTAGTACCATTTCCTGGCAATGGCAGAAGCACAACATGCTAAATATTGTTCATGTTGCTTATTATGTTGAGATCTTTGCTATGAATAGCTTGCATAGTACTTTGAAGGAAGAGAGGAACTAGATAAACTGTTCCTTGTTGAACCCACACCCCTCTCTTTCTTCTAAGATAATTGTTATTACAATATTCGTGTTACAGAAGGGACTGTTGTCCAAAATTCAGCTGTAATGATGGTGCCCTAAAACTCAGGGGCCTCCAGAGAGGAGGAGGGAGTCAGCAAGGAAAAGAACCCTGCTCTTGAGGGGGCTTAAGTGTTGATACAGGTCTTCAATTATCAGATCCAACAGTGATGAAATTGGTTGGGATAAAAGGAAAGATAAGAACATAATTACTTTAGTTAATGGTGGGAAATTAAGACTTATAATTTTTAAGAAAGCTTTAGACCATTTTCTGCTTCCTTTAAATTTCTGTTTTCTTTAAAGTTTGCGGTCTTCTTTTCACATTGCATCTTATGCCTGTTTGTTCCCAATGTTATAGTTTCTCATTATAGATGCCCACATTTGAGATGCTTTGGTTGTCTATCTTCAAACTATTACTATTATTGAATGAAATAAATAATAGGAGTTAGGAATAAGAAATAAAAATATCATTGTACAATTTTGGTTGTATTAAATTAAATATATTTGCTAAATTTATCACTAACCCCCCTCAAAGTATTTCCTGTAACATATTGTTGTTGAAGGGGAGTGAGTGAAAACAGAACCTTCATCTTGTACTGCTTTGAATTTGCACAATTGGTAACAAAGAAAATAATTTTTTTTCTTCTAGGATGACAAAATGAAGTAGTTGGTTTTACGAAGTCTTTTGTGGTACTTAAGGATAGTTATCAGGGTAGAATTACATTCTGTAAGTCTCTCCTAAATAAACTCGCCGGTATCCCTAGTATTTGCTAGGATAGTTAAGCTAACACACCTTAAACCATGGAACATTCGGAGTATCCAGAGTTCAAATGGCAACCTTGCAGTTCTTCCTCTCTGCAGAGATTAACAGTTCTATGGCTGTTAGAGAGGGCAAGAATCACATACTAATTACAGCAAGTTTATTCTGCATTTGCACTATAGAATTGTTCTGGTAATTACACTTTTCTAATTGCTTTAATGCCAATAAGGATCCAGAAATGTACATCATTATTGATACTGGAAGTGTGGTTTAGTGAAGATTCCCAAACTGTTCTTGGCAGGCCAGGATACTCTGTGAGGAACTTTGCTGTAATAAAGAAAAACTATAAAATGTCAGGACCTCTTTTCATTGTTTCTATAGAATTTTTTTCTTTACGATTTCAGTGACATTAACCTGACCTTGATTCCGTTCCAGTTAAGAAACAGATGAAAAGCATGCTTTAGAGGAGAAGGAAAAACACCTAAAATGTATGTCCCAAATTAGTAAAAATATTCTTAAACTCTTATTTAAAAAATTGGTTCTGTTTTACTCTGAATAGCAATATTGACAAACTTGTACAGGTAGCAGGAGCTCTTTAAGAAAGACAAATCACTGCTGTATTACAAAATGAGAGTCATAAGAAGCTTGGAAACAAGAGCCCAAAGCAAATGGGAAAGCTGATTTCCACTGAGAACCATTCTTGCTTATTATCGTTACATCTAATTTTGCTCTCCCAGCTCGGAATAACTTTTTTCTTGAGTCTCTGGAGGGGAGGGCTGACTAAAATTTCAAGTGAACCTTGAAAGAATACCAGCTCTCGTTATTCACATGCGGTTTTCTGAACCATCTCGGGGGCACCTGTATTGTGCTTGTCCAGATGGGTTTGTTCCCTTCTTAGAGTTCTGTAAGGATGTAGGTCACATACTTACTGGTGTGTTGGGGTGGTTTTTTGTTAATGCTTTGGGTTGGGGGTTTTGTGGTACTTGAAAATTATCATGTTGTGCACTTTCCCCACTGCCAGCAAGGTTTTACTAACCTGTTTGGACATCAGAAGGAATTTTGGGCATCAGAAGGAATTTCTTCACAGAAGGAGTTGTTAAAATTGGAATGGGCTGCTCAGGGAAGTCATGGAATCACGATCCCTGGAGGTGTTTAAGGAAAGCCTGGCCATGGCACTCAGTGCCATGGCGTAGTAGAGAAGGTGGTGTTTGGTCATAGGCTGGACTTGATCTCAGAGGTCTTTTCCAACCTAATTGATTCTGTGATTCTTTTGTCCTGGCTTAAATTTTTGAATACAAACCTTGTGAGTAATTTTTGTTTCCCCCTGTGTTCATCTTTGCCATTACCATTTTTATTTGAAAAGTGAATTGTTCTCATCAATGGAGATACTCATTCCGTAACTCTTGCAAATTTTCTAAGGAGAAAATACCCTTAAAGCATCAACCAAGACACACTGGAGGTACAATCCTGTATGACAACTTCCATTTCTAGATACATCAGTAGTTACTGCATAATGCTAAATAAATGTATCTAGCTAAATGCTAGATACCTTATCATACACTATTTTCTGTAATACCACAAAGTCGCCTGAAATAAAGATAATTCTTTGCCACCAGTAGCATAGCAGGTGTCTGTTTTAAGTATTATATTGCTGGATATTTACTAAATATTCTGAAGGTACTGCCTGAAGATACTGTTTGTTTCTCAAGGCTCTTTTTAAAGAAAAATAGATTTGTTTCTGGAAAAAAACACCTCTTTAACAGAAAGTGTAAATTTTTTTAAATTAATCACTTTTGATGGAAAACCTTGTTCAAGGGTTTGGATGATAATAATGCTGGCGCTAATCTTTGATTCTCCTTCAGAGCACTGTAAATCCAGCTTCTCAGTACATTGGAAAATGTGCCTTTTTTTCTTCCTTATGAGACTCTTGGCAAACTTTATGGGTAATACAAAGACATGCATCAAATTAGATGTTTTTTAAAAACAGCTGAGAAACATATTTTTAAAAAGAGAAAAAAGGAATAATTTACTTTAGAGAATAATTTTATACTTTGTTAGTTTCAAAATAACATGTTGTTGTCAGAGCAGAATTAGTATCTGGTGGCCAGCTACTATACGTATTTACATTGTGTTTCTTTTATCCCTTTTCTTTTGGATTGCAAACCAAGAATGCAGGAGACACCTTGCTTATTTGAATTAAATTTTATTGCCATTCCTTGGTGTATGGTGAAATGTAAATCAGTGAGCTTCTCGGTCCATTCAATTAATATTTCTCATAACAGGATTGTGTGTCATAGCATTTGGCAGTGCTTGGTTTAGCTAATGTCCAGATAATATGCTCTGAATGGATTGTATTCTGGATAAATAAGTTAGGCATTTAAGTAGAAACCAGTGTGACTAATGTGCAATATCAAATTCTCTAGGACTTGCAGTTCTATATATGCTTGAAGAATGCATGCATAAAGCATAAGCCATTTCATAACCTTGACCTCGGTTGCATCACATCATTTTGTGCTGGTGCTTGCATTGGAAGCAGTGCGGGCGACCTCGGCGTCGATGGGTGACTGATGTTCCCTCCCAGAGTGTCCAGTTCTTCACCACATTCCCTGGAAGCCTGCTGGGGAGCTTGGCTTCAGCAAGGCCTTTGCACTCATGTGGGTTCTCCAGCATAGGAATGAAATACATCTTAGCCCATTTAAAGGATATCCTCATGTTTTGGAAGTACAAAAACATGTCTAGTTTGATAGGGTCTTGTGCAGGGGTTCAGCATCTAAATACCACTGCAGGAATGCTCAGAGACAGCCCTGCACAGCAAAGGGCAATGACTGCCTGTGATGACTGCACTAGGCAGAACTGAAAAATTAGTCCTTGCTAGCTGAATTCTTCAGGACAGGAACTTTTTTCTTCATATAGATAAGTGATATAAAATGGGACTTGTTATAAATTAAAAAGTGAATGCGAGCTTTTTAAGATAATTAAAAATAACTTTTTTCATGGAAGAGACTGTAGTGCATTAAATGTGAAACTGCAATAGAAAATCTAGACTCCTTTTCCGTTTATGTTGTGAATTGATCTTGTCATATTAGGTCAAGACCTTCTCATGACTGGTTGAGTAAACTGAGACCCAAAGACCATTGGAGTTAAGATCAGATTATGGCATTTGTAAAACTGATCTGGAACTTTTCTTGTTTCTGACTTACCTTTGCTATGTTTATCTCAACCATTTGGGGCTTTCTTTATGATACTGCTTTGACCATTCAAATAGTATCATAACCTATTAAGAACCTCACTGACAATATGCAGAGATTGAGTTTGGTAAAATGATGCTTTCACAGTAAAATAATTCTAATGTAATTCATCCTTCCTTACTGCAGTCTTGCTTTCAGATATGGAGTGGGACTTGGGAGTAAGCAAAGCTGGTCCTTGCTCTGACACTGTCAGTACATAGTATCTGCTGTGTACAGAAAGGGTTTTAGTTTCTGGGTCTGCCCGTTTAGCACCATTCTAACAAATGTAAGATTTATGGCAGAAAAAAGATCCAAGATGCTTTGTTCTCGCTCTGACTTTTTTCCCTTTTTGAAGTTAGTTTTGCCACGCCATGGTCTAATTTGCATTGTAAATTGTGTTCACCCAGCTTGGGGGACAATTAAGATATAAACAGGTGTTCATAAAAGTATAATTTGCCAATCAAAATAAACCTTAGATTCTAGGGATTTCTGATTATCATCTGAATGATGGGAATAGGACAGCAAGTGAGGGATCATTTTCCCCTGAAATGTGTGTGAGGAGGGAGGCAGAAAGGTCTTTGAAGATCTACTTTAATTGATTCCTAGATGTAACCCTGGTTTTCATCTAGGGTTTTCTAGCTCCCCTTCAGAATATTGGAATGATCTAATACAAGCAAATACCAGCACCTCAATAAATGATCCACAAGTTATTTCTTTCAAGAGGGAAGGTAATAAATTCATGCAGAGTAGAAATTAAGAGAAGTTTTTAAGTTTACAGCAGCAACAAATTTAAGGACTCACCTGAAGTGTTGTGGGGCCTTCTTTCAGATAAGTATTAACATAAATAAATGTTCTGTGTGTTTGGCAGTGTTCTTAGCAAGAGAAAATGTCTATACCAGGAGATGTTTATGATTTTTGTTCTGATGCATACCTTGGGCCCTGGCAAGGAGGACTTCTCTTGAAGTGTTATCAATGAGCAGCCATAGAAGCTAATACCTCTTAAAGTGAGAGTTGATGATCTTCATCTTGGAGATAACTATGCTGATTAGAAAATAAAAGTACAAGAGGTTTTAGTGTTTTTCCTGAACTTACAGACTTACAGTAATTTTGCCCATGGCATTTTGCTCACAGCTTGGAAAGCTGGAGTAGGAGAGCTATGCAGGCTATCTCCCTGACTTCTCTGCTAGCTTTCCTATTTTCCCTGTCCTCTAAAGACACCAGAATCAGTAAGGAAACCCAAAAGAAATCATCTCCATCAGCTCTTGCCTCTGCTGTTGCATGTAGCTTTCTGAAGAGCTGTTAACTACGTCTAGAAATGGAGAACTTAAAAAAGTAAAGCCAGGGAAAATAAAAAATTATCTGTAAACTGTAGCTGTAGGAATTGTGTAGTAATAGACATACCAGTATTACAGTAACATGGAGAATATCACTCCTCTTTTGTATTGCATTATAACCAGTAAGGTTAGTAGCTGCATGTAGCAGTCATTCCTTTTAATAAACTTCTTAACCTTCAGAAATTTTACATTATTATCCTGTGACATGATAGTAACAGATCTTGGGAAGTTTATCTTAAGCTTTTGGTTTCAAATCATTGTGAGCATGAACAAAAGCTTCCAAGTGAGTGTCCATCTGAGAGCGTGCAGCACCACTGACCCTTGTGTCCCAGTGGGCTGTGGAGGAGCCCATGTCCTCTGCCACCCAGGACAAGTGCTGGCTGTGACACAGGCTGGTGAGATTATTTGTGTCATTGTTGACTCATTGTTGGCAGGTTAATAGAAGGTTTAGCACTGGTTTATCTGTCAACCCATGAAATGTTGGGTTGTGTAAGGAATAACTAGTATTCAGGTTGCATTCAAGTCAAAGCCAGTCCGTTCTTTGGGAAGGAGGTGGAGTTTCTTTTCCCTGGCTAAATACTCTGGGCAAGAAAAGAAAGCACCCACCACCACCACCTCACTGCCCAAACTGTTCTTGTGTAAGACAGCAGTGCCTCAGGTTCTCTGGAACAGCCATGATCTGTGACATTCAACTTCAGCACAGGTCAGATCTTGAGCAGCACAACACCCCTAAAAATCATGGATGCAAGCGACCTCCATATGACTGGATCCATTTCACTCTTACCATCAGGTGAACACCAAATTCGTGTTTAAAGCTTTCAGTGCTCTTCCTTCCCTCATAGCTGTGTAAGCTTTGGATTTTTCTGGCCACATGTTGAGTATGGGAGGTTGAAAGGAAGAAGTCAGGACTTTGCTGAAGTCAGGAATTCCTGTCTGCGTTCGTGACTCTGACATGACTTATGAGGCAAACAAATTTAACATTTCAAACATATTACTGAATATTTCTGTATGTGTCCTGATACAAAGTAGAAATCCTTATAACAAACATCTTGCTCCTAGAGATCACAGAATCATTGAGTGGTTTGGGTTGGAAGGGACCTTAAAGCTCACCTAGTTACAACTCCCCTGCCATGGGCAGGGACACCTTCCACTAGACCAGGTTGCTCAGAGCCTGTTATCAGGAACGTCATTATGGGTGCCTATTGTGAGAGGTATCAGTTTGTATAGGATTTTATTGCTATAAATAGTGAAACAAGTTATATTTGATTTCTAGAGGCAGAGTAAATAGTCTTTTCATTGTTCTTAAAAGGGTAAAAGATTCAGGATAAACACTTAATAAGGTCATATTGGTAGGTCAGGATCAAAGCTTGCAAGCCTATTGCGTCCAATGTTATTCTCTAAATTGTGTTGACTACTTCTGTATGATAAGTTTTTTTATTTCCTTGTTGGTTTTAGTTCTTGGATTGTTGGAGGTTTTTTAAAGTTTTAATTGTGTTTTTCTATAAAGAACATATTTGGCACTGCATGTGTTTCCCTATACAATAGAACTTACCAGCCAGTCATGCTGGTATTTGAAATAACTGGGATAGGGGTGTTCTTAATCGTGAAAGTCAAGTCTTTCTTGGAGAACTTCTGGAAAGGCACAGGGGGAGCAAAAGATGGAGCTTCATCACTTTATGAAAGGAATTGTGTAAACAAGGCTGAATGTAATGAGAAAAAGTCCCACGAGCCTTATGGGTTTCATAAATGCAGAGTAATGTTGGGTAGCCTGTCTGGGTTCCAGAAGCGTTTGGACAATGCTCTCAGGCACATAGTGTGACTCTTGGAGTTTTCTGTGCAGGGCCAGGAGTTGGACTTGATGATCCTAGTTTCCCTTCCAATTCACCTTATTCTGTGATTCTGTGATCTCAGCAATCATTACAAAAAGTCTTATTTTTCTTTTAGCCTTAATTCTGGTCAGCCTGAGCCAAAGAATTATATAAACATATATTAAAAACTATTTTACAACTACTGAAACTGAACTCTGAAACTGCTTTTATTTATTTGTTTGTTTATTTTGTTTTCCTCTATTAGTAGGTCCTTGTTGTTCTAAGTACAAAGCCATAGCTGCCTGATTTGTAGTGTGTAAATTTCTGTTCTGTTCTCTTTAGATAAATACAGGGCACCGGTCACAGTTGACTGTATCAAGCACAGAGGTGGGAAATCAAAGGAGTCAGACTTTGGAAAGCAGCCCTTTCATGTCAGACCTCCTGAGCGACGTCCCCTTTGCCCTCGCACCACATGTGTTAGCAGTGCAGGGCACCCACAGTGACGTTCCTGACCGACTGCTCACCTACGACATCAATGATAATTTATCAAGATTTTGGTATGACTTTACACTTGAAAATTCAGTGCTTTGTGATCCGTAATGTTTTCTTTATTTTTTGTGCCTCTATCAAGGAACAAGTCTTAAAGGGAAGATAAAGACTTACATTAGTTGACTTAATATTTTGGGGGCCTTCCACTGTTAAATCAAATGGATTATTATTCACAACTGTGATATATTTCTTAGCTTTAACTGAACTATAACTTAGTACATTAAATATTCCATTTATTTCCAAAGAAATCAAGCAAAAGTGTTTCAGCCTCATTAGAAGACTGGCTGCTGGTATCTACTTCCAGTAGGTAGGCTGCAGACACAAACATTTCATGACTTTAAGAGGAAGTCTATGTCTCAACTGTTTTGTTATTTCAATTAGTTACAAAACACATAGATCCCGTTACACATATTAAGATCACCTCTTGATTTTGTACAGATAGAAACTAATGTTAACGCTGAAGCAATGCTGCTCTGCCCTTCTGGACAGACAGCTTTTCAGTGAAACCAGGTTTTAAAACTCAGAGTTAATTACTAGTCCTTAAGTAATCATAAAGACTAAGCAGAATTGGTTAAACTTACCAATTTCAAAGTGGAAATCAGTTGCTTCCTTCCCTTTTCCAGTAGATGGTATTTTGTCCGTCTCATTTTGTGCCTGCCTGGAGATGTTGTCCCCGCCTGCCTGTTGGCTGCTGTTTGTTCTCATTACCACATGTGTTCCTGATTTATATACAGATCAGCTTTTCCATTTTAACCTCTTTGCCCCCTGAAGAAGGAAATCTCAGGACACGTACTTTTAATGGTCACACCCTTCTTTTTTTAATTTGTGTGCCAGAGGTACAGATGGCAATGTTTAACAACAGGAAAACATTACATTGTTTCTTATCCAACTAAATTAAACTGCTAAATACCTAAACATGCATTCTCACAGACCACTGTGTCCCCACTCACAAGCTTTGAGCATGTTTTTACTGACTAAGACCAGAGCTGCTGTTCCACCAGCAACAGCTCTCTGATGTCACATCACAATTTGCGATGAATAATGATCTGTGGCACACACTTGTTTTCTCTCTTGGGGTACAATATATATATTGTGCTAAATGTTAGTGGATATTTTCCTATATTTTTATGCTCTGTGGTAGCTTATAGTACATATATTTTCAGACTTGGATCGTCTTACAGTATTTGAGACAAATACTGTAAAATGATGAAGAAATTACATTGTGAATGTCTTAGGATGTTAAATATTCGTGGTCTAGATTTTTTTAAATGTGTGTATTTAATATTTTTGACAGCTGTGTTCTTAAACGTTTTGAAGTTACTGTTTTAAGGGGAGTATCTGTACTGCACGCCAATAAAAAGAAGCTAAGTAATAATGAATTATTTTTATATGTGAGAGTTATTACATGGTTTCACCTATATTGTTTACTACAGCTCTGATCATTCAGCTTTCATGGGAACTTGAACTTGGAAATTCAGTTTGAAAATCTTTTCAGTGTCATTTAAAAATTGGTGTCCTTCTAATAAAATTTATCACACTCTCATCTGATGGATTCTGTGTGCTGTGTTGGTGACTTGCAGTGGTTTAGGTGGCAACCATGACACTGCTTGGAGAATAGTATGGCTGGGAGCTGGGAAATACTCAAGCTTCCTAGAATTAAGAATTAATTTTATGAAGTTGTTCAGAACTGTTTTCTTTTCTGAGTTTTTTAGTTAACACATACCCAAAGCACTAAAATAAATTTTAGTGATTATTTTATATCCAACAGTTAAAAATTTGGTCAGTCTACAAATAGGATGTTTCCATTTAAGTTGTCCATTTTGAATCTGAAATGTTTCTACAGCTCATCTGGTCTAGAAGCAGAGCTGTAAAGCACTGTTGAAGGCCAAACAAACTCACAATACTGGTTCTTTCTTTGCTAGCTGACTTGGCATGTAATTTTTTTCATTCATTTTTGCCTAAAGTTAGACAATTTATCTAAAATAATTACATCTTGTCAGATTTGAGGTCTGTTGCACTCACAGCTGTCTTTTTAAAAGGAAAGGAGCAGCAAAGGAGAGTAGGGAGGAGGTTGTATTCACCATGATGAGAAATGTGGAGAGTAGGTTTAAACATTTGGCCTTCATCCTTAATCATCTTCTGTAAAGGGTAAAATTTACACCAAGCAAACCACCACTAATGAGCAAGGGTACTGGGAATGTGTCTCCTGACTGCCCTTTCTTTAGCAAAAGCTGGGGCTCAAACCTCTCCCTTGCTTGAGATCGTCCCTAAAATTGGATTGATGCGTCATGGCAGGTGTCCAAAGGTAAATCAAAGAGCAACTGCATCCAAAGCAGCCTGACAGAAGGCTGGCTGGGAGATTGTCCCTACAGACAACTCCCTGGTGACAAACTCAGAAATGCAACCAGACAAGGCTGTGTCCGGCAGGTCAGTCAAGGTAGTGGTTACAGATCCAGTTTCTGCTGTTTTCTGTAAGGTGTGATCCAAACCCTGATACGACAGTCAGCAAATACACACTTGTGTGGTCACAGAGGAGAGGGTTTCACCCTAAAGCACCTAAAGGAAAAATGCAAAGAGCGTATTCACTGCAGCAATTACAGTATCTCAAAATAACACACAGTTGATTGCATTTTTAGCTGGAGAAGCTGTTACGTTCACAAAAGCACTAAAGCAGCCTCCTGGGCAAGATGAACGGGTTGTTCTGAACAATAGCGTAAGGCTGGAGCTTGAGAAACTGCCCTCCTCTCCACAACCATCCTTTTGTTATGACATGATAATTCATCTTGCTTTGGGTTTTCTTTGCTCAGCCTAGTAAGGAGAGGAACCAGAAGTGCAACTCCTAGGGGTAACTCCTTTCCTTCCTGAGTAACTGTGACTCTTCTACAGATGACAGGGCAATTCCAGATTAACCAGATTGCTTGTTGAGGCCAGAGACTGTGCAACAACAAAGAGGCAGAATATCCTCCATGAATTCCAAAGGTAGATTCCTCTTTGGTGCTGTAGGAAGACAAAGGTTTAGTAAGCCAAGCTGAGTTCGTTCAGCCTACCCTACCTGAGTTTGTTCAGTTGCTGTGCTGCAACTTCTCATCAACATTAAGCTTGGCTTTCTGTAACGAGCTCATGAAGTTAGAAAGCATGTGTGTTAGGCCTGACTTCTTCCCATCAATGTCAAATCCCTTAAACTAAGAAAAAAATTTTAACTCCTTGTATCTTCCATTGAAACTGTGTTTTTTCTTTACCAGTAGATATTTTTCTACTTTGAGTCTCCTAAAGAACTACTACCTCTTTCTTTTCAATGTCCTTCTGAGAGATGAGCTCCAACAGACCCTTTCTTAGCTGTCCTGCCTGAATCACAGCCATGCAAACTGAATGAAGTGTACATGGTAAGAATATGATGACACTGGTGATCTGGATCAGGACATAAATCAGTATCATGTCCCATAATCTTTTTTGTTTACATGTAGTAGACAGCACAATAGTGCCTAATGGCTGTGTACATTAACATAAGTAATGGAGGATAACAGTGGATCACATACTCCTTTGAACATTTTGGAACAGATACTTCTCCTTAGTCTGCAGCCTTCCATTCAGTATTCTTACTAAATTGTGTTTTACTCCAATAAACAGTCAGTGAATAATCAATTAAGGTTTACTTTCTTATGCAGTATCAGAGTAGCCCAAAGAGCTTTGTTGCATCACAGCTCAGTGTTTTCTCCCGTCTGCAGAAGCAAAAGCCTGGCTGTATGGTTCATAAAATAAACTAGACGTTTTAAAGCTTTCAGCAAGTTATGATGACATGTTGGAGAAGCCTTTTTAAAATTCTGTAGCAAAGGAGAGTATCGAGTGGTGGAAGTGGAAGTTACAGTGACCCCAGAAGGATGCAGCAGCTGTAGACCAGAGACAAGAGAGAGCTTAGTTCTGCCAGCCAATTCAATTCACTTTTCCTTTCTGCAAAGATAAAATAAACTCTTGAGATCAAAGATCTAATTTACAAGGCTGTCCTCTCAAGTCAGTTGACACATGTACTTCAATAACAGAACATGAAAGAAACTGCTCACAAGCAAACAAAAAAAGATGAGCCTTGATTACAAACATCCTTCATCCAACTCATGTGGCTATCAGCATTATGGTTAGAGTAGCCTCTCACATCCAAATGTTCATGTAAGTGTTCTGAGAGGTCAGCTTTGAGCATCCATCTAAATCTCACTGGAAAAGAAGCAGATGGGCTCAGAAATAAAACTCCAGGTGAAATAGTCCATCACAGAGAGACAGGAATTACTTATTTAAAGCAAGTGATACTAGTAGAGCTTTAGTCTGACCACTGTGTCAGCCTTTTTATGAGGAGTTCTGCTTTTTGTCTGTTTTCCTTAAGAAAATGAAGCAACATGTGACGTATTGTGAGCTGTAGTGTAATTTCCCTTTTCAGCTGTTTTCAACAACCACTGGTGCATTTGCTTGGCTTATTCTGCTCTTAAAGACACTTCTAGATTCCTGCATTTTGTTCCTTTAGATTCCTCTGATTTTGTCTATGGTATGTTTAGATAGGGCTTACGTAGAAGTCTTAATATTTGTTTTATCAATTGATTCAAATGATCTTTTTGTTGTTATTATTTGACTTTTATGTCTTCTGCAGTTTGGCTAGTTCTCCTTCAGTTGTCTCTCAAATAAAAAACATTTACACTTCTCCCTCTGTTTGTTAGGGTGGAATAGAACATATGCATTAAATTTATCCCAGAAAGGACTGCTGAATTTTATTTCAAGTAATATTACAGTACTTGGAGGTATTACATATTAATCATAGTATCATTATGGCTAAAATTGGACACAGGGAGTTAATGTTCTCTATCTTTTAATGTAGTTCAATTCAAGTTGTAATTTAACTTCTGTTTTGGGGGCAAAGTAGGAAGGTGTCATAATGGCAATTGATACTGGATTAATAGAGGAATTTAAAACTATCTTTTTAACAGACATAGTTTGCAGTATATGCACCTACCCAATGATCAAGTTAAAATAACTGCTTCAAAACTACAAATTGCCATCAGGTTATAAAATAGTATCAATTAAGAGGCTATTGATTGAGAAATGGAAATGTAGTGTTTGCTGTAGATGTCTCAAATGCTTTACGAGTCAGTATTAAGATTCATCTTGAATCTTAATATCATACATTGAAGGCAAATTTTAATCCTAGGACAACTGTAAAAAATAGAGTGAATGAACAAAGATGGCTGACGTATTTTGGTTTACTTAGAGGCTAGCTAGCTGAATTATTTAATTATTCCCGTAAAAAATT
The DNA here is from genome assembly GCA_013396875.1 of Vireo altiloquus. Classification (NCBI taxonomy): domain Eukaryota; kingdom Metazoa; phylum Chordata; class Aves; order Passeriformes; family Vireonidae; genus Vireo; species Vireo altiloquus. The sequence continues at coordinate 109,107 of VZRF01014794.1, forward strand.
TTGTATAGCTATTGATTTGTACAAGTCTGAGAGAAACGATAGGAATAAAGCCATTTTCCAGTTTTTGTCCAAAACTGTTCACCTTCACATTTAAGACTTCTGAGCTTTCTCAAGCTAACCCTCTTTACCACCACCTCTGATGGCTGTCTCTTCTCCTGAAGAGAGCTGGCCCTGTTTTAGAAACATCAGTATGTGGGAGATACTGTGCTCCATCCAGCTGGGACTGACAGATGATTTCTGGCATGGGCATATCCTGGTAGACAGACATCTCCAGGGTGGTAGTCCTTAAAGGAAAGGATGTTGTACACAGATATCCTGTGGGTGAAAAGCAATGCAGACCTGGCCCACTTCCACTCCTGTCTCCTTCATGACCAGCCATGTGATCACAGATACCTGACACAGCTCCTCTAAGCGTGAGAGGTGCTGCTGAAGTCAAACTCTGTCTTCTTGGAAAATAATTTGCCTTCTTTTTTAACCTGAGCAGATTCATCTTCTGGTGCTGCCAGTCTTAGCAGTTTGCCTGTGCCATTTCACCCTGCCTAGACCAGAAGGGGAGATTTCAGACGTGATGCTAAAGGCTGTCTGCTAGAATAGGAAATCATCCCAAGACTGATCTGTTCACCACAGACACCAAAAAGACGTCAGATAAGACTTGCTCTGCAAGGATCTCCTGTAGCAATGGAAGTCTCTGGCTGTTTATAAGACTATGTGCACAATGTCTCAAAAAATCACTTTTTGGTATTAGATTGAGTTTTACAGTCTTCATGGCACAGAGCAAGAAAAGTGTTCCCAGTGTGTCCTTGGCAACAGCAGTTTAGCTGTACGAAGATTATTTTCTCCTATATAGGAGGAATAAAAGTCTCCTACTACATCCTTCTTAAATAGATGAGGTAATTCAACTGAAGGATAAAATCTTACTTGGAAACTTTCAAATAGGTTGTTCTGTTTTTAGATAAATTGCAATTAACCAAACAAGGCCTTTCTGGCACCTTCTGCCTCATCTTACTTCAAAGAGTTATTCTGGCTTGTGCACAAACTAATATTCTGCTCCCCCAAAGAAGCTATGAAGATAACGCTGAAAAAGTTATCCTTTGAAACATCATCCACTTCTGATATATCACTGTAGCCTGGAGATCACTTCTGATAGTATCACTGTACTCTGGAGATCATTACCCAGTAATTTTTCAGTCTCCAAGAAAGGAGTCTGCTCTCTTTTAGGATTTACTCTGAAAGTGGTATCCAATCAGGTAATCTGTGCAAAACAGTCTCACCAAACTGGACCAGTGTAAGCATTGCCAGAGCAACACAAGAGGTGAGATTTAGTGTAGAGCACTGGTGACATTGGAAATTAGGATATACCAAGCTTTTGATCTGAGAGAAGAAAAAAAGAGGTGGCAATTTGGCACTCTGCTCTTATATTTAAAAATATCCAGGGTCTACTTTGCAGTAGCTGACAGAAATGCTTCTGAGAACACAGTAACAAAGTAACGCTTGGCTTGCTCTATTTACCTTTTCCCCTTTTATGTATCTATAGATCATAAAACTCCTCTGGCCTAAAGAGAGCTTCTTCCACAGTGTTTATTACATTATTAAGATGATGAAATTTGAGGTAAACAGGGAAGAGGAATGCTTCTTATCTGAGGATTTCCTCCCTTGAGCCTTTTGTCCCAGATACATCCAACCTGGCCTTACAGGTGCCTTTCCTAAGTGCCTGATGGTGTGCTGGCTCAGGCCAGGCCAGAAAATCTGAGCAGGGAATTTCTCAGACACACATCTCTCTTCTCTGCTTTCTCCATGCTGATGTGCTTAATTACAATCCCAGCCATCCTAGTTTCCATCTGCTGGGAGGAGAGACGGGAAAGAGGAGCTCTTTGTCCACAATTAAGATGAGAATAACCCTCTGGCTCGTCCTCTCTTCCTTTGGCTGTCTATGCAGGGAGCCAGCTGCTGCCAGAGACAGCTCCAGCAGCATGCCTGGAACAGGACAAAGGTATCTGTCTCAGCTTTTTTGTCCTTCTTCTTTCCCAGTGAATTATGTCTGCAGAGATCAGAACTGTCACTAGCAGTGGAAGGCTGCATTATAAATGGAAATTCATTTACTTTTAAATAAGTATTTTGATTTGTTCAAAGTGTTTAAGACCTGATGATGTGGTCTGGGGAAGATTCAGTGGGCTGTTTCTTTGCTCCAGATATAATGAAAGAGCTGGTCTGTTGCCAGCCGTGGAGGAGGAAGGAGGAGGAAATTAGAATATGCAGCATTTAAGGAAAAAGTCAGATAAAAATAAAACTTAATTCTGTAGATACAGTTTTACTCATGAATTGAACTGCAGTTCAGAGAAGGGAGATGCAGAGGAAGTTAATTTATAATGACCACATCCTAAAATGGATTGAGGTGGAATTCAGAACATACTGCTTAGTTGTAGGCCAGCAATCAGAGTTTTTCAATCTGCTGCTTCCTCCAAATGTGTGAAAAAACAGCCTTGTGGGTTCACATAACTGCTCAGTTGCCAGTTGGTGCCTACATCTTGCCCTCAGCACAGTGATATTTTATGCACAGACAAAAAAAGCAGTTAGAAGGGAAAAGAGATTTTTATATGAGCTTGTATTTTAGCAAAGTTATGTTTTACACCATCATAATTAAGAACAGGATTTGTCCTAAAGATCATAGCAAAATTACTGTAAAGGGTACAGAGAATGTGGATATATATTATGTGTATGTCTATATAGGTAGGTATGGATAGATGTACAGGGTGATTGTTCACAGGGAATGAATTCCACGTTGAGTGAGACTGGCCCTAAGTTTCTCCAGAAAAATTTTCTTATGTATTTTAAGTCAGATGTCAGAGGCTTCCTATGGCTCTACTTGCTGAAAACCTTTGTTGTTTTGCTATATCTACTGTTAATGAGGCAGCCACCAGACAGTCCACATGAAAAAAATACAAGACTTTTCTTTATTTTTAATGCCACATAAAAAAATAGTACTTGAAATTTTCCCAGTTGTAATTTGTGTGAAGGGGCAAAGGCACTATTTACATAGACAAAGCTGCAGTTTGCAGACCTGAATCTTTGCTTGTTCTGTGTCAACCATGTGCATTTAAGAACTGCTCTCTATCCTCATAATTCCTTATTATAGGCAGCAATCAGGTTACGTATTTAAATACTTTATATTTAATTGAGGGGATTAAATTCACATTTCCAATTTAAAATGTTTTCCCATCTTAACTACAGAACCTGGTTGTATGTTTTAAAGCTTTTTAAAAATGTCAATACTGACTAAATGTGAAAACACATTACTATCTTTTTCTTGTCATTTAAAGACAGACTCATTCTCTTGCAGGCACCAAATTATTTATTCTTTCGACTGCTGCCTTCTCTTCATTCCCCTTCTCTGTGCCTTTCCCCACGGTTGACTTTAAGTGTCATATGTGGAGAAAATCCTCATGATGAAGTTGCTGGCAGAATCTGGTAGAGAACAGTGATCCCTCTTGGTAGAGGATCCTGTCCAACTCTTTTTCTGTAGTCTACATTTTCCCTTTTTTTTTTTTTTAGTCTAAATGACTTAGATATTTCCAAGTACAAGGCTTGGGGAAAAGGAATTGTGCTGACCTCTTCTTTGAAGTAAGATTAAAAAAAGGACAGGGAGAAAGTCTATTAAAATGTGGCTGCCTTCCATGCTTTTTAAAAATGTGCTGTTTGTGTGTGCAATGCCTGCCAAGGGCTCTGTCTGCACATCTTGTGTGTTCCAGTCAACAGTGCACACCCTTCAATTGCATCTCATCTCCATTTTCGGGCAACTCCATCTCACCTTTTCTCTGCTCCTAGAGAATATTGGAGAATTTCATTGGTACAGCCATCTGTGCCTTTTTCCTAGTGGTTCCAACTCTCAGGCTGCTGGGGCAGCTGCACACTGGTGCTGTTGGTAGCCCAGGTGGGGTGGTAGTTGGAGCCAGTGGGATGAATTTTGGGGCAAGAGCTGGATTCTTGTTGTCCTGAGGTTGACTTTCTTTTTTAAATCTAGACCATTAAAGCCATTTCATTCTAATGTAAAAGAGCATGAATATTGCGATGCTAAGCATAGCATGAGAGTTCTGCTGCTTTGTGGGGGAATATTCTCCGTGTGGAGTATTTCCAGGAGCTCAGCAAAGGGGCTGTTCCCTGGGGCTCCTAAAAGGCAGCCGATGCAGGAGCTGTGCTTTGTAGGCCAGCACATTCTGCTAATTGCCAGCTTCCCTGTCACAGATTGGAGCCTGCAGCCCCTCGCTGGGCTCACCTGCTGGTCCTGGAGACAGAGTGATCATTGATCTCAGTGGAAGCAAGCAGATCAATTGGGAACCAGAAATTTTTTTGATTACTAAGGCAAAATTTTGCTCCTGTGACTGTGTCCCATTTCCAGGCTCCTGCTGGATCTGAACTCTGCTTCTCATGGACAGACTCCTACCTCAGAATTGCTAGTAATTATGCATCTAATTCAGGGGTCAGAAAGACTCACTTCTTTCCTGAGACACACACCCAAATTGTGTCCTGGGTGCACATCAAGACGAGGCCATGGCATCTGCTGTTTTTTCTCCTACTTTGCCATCATTTGGAAGGAGTGTGTGCAGGTTGAGGAGGAGTTGTTCTGCATTTCATCAAATTCCCACCTGAATCATTGGAGGTCCAGGCCTTAGGACACAGCTTTCTGCATCCCAAAGCATCCCTTCCCAAAGTTCCACTCTGTGGCAGTCTGATGGCTTTCAATGAGGGGCTCTTCATCCTCGGGGTTAAATCCTCACCTTCCTCCTCTGTTTAAACAGAAGGATATGTATTCCACCTTTATATAGCTGGTTATAACTGGCAGTAACAAACTGAAGGCTGGCTATAACAAACTGAAGGTTTTAAGAAAAACAACCCAAGAAAGATCATTTGAGTACAGTCTGTTCATAGGCAAATACCACTAGAAAACAAATGTTTCCAGGTGTTGCTTGGAGTGAAGGATGAAGTAAGCCTGATGGCATGGGCAAACAAGTTCTACACGCTTGGGCTCACCACAGCAACCCTGCGGCTCCCTCCGTGCCTCAGGCAGACCAGAGCAATCTCTGCACGTGGTGGAAGTGCCGCTCCTGGGCCGGAGGGGCTTGGCAAACCTTCACATCCCACCGGGACCAGGGCCTCTGGGCACTTGGATAGCCAGCAGAGCAAACTTCAACTCAATCTGCTGCTCACTAGGGGAGCTTGGAAGGGTGGACACGGTGTAATTTCTTAACCTGCTGAGCAAGGATGCAGTGGGAGCAGCGAGTAATGGAGTAGCTGGCTTTGAAATTCACACAGGAGGGTTGAATCCGTGGAGGATGGGAGGTTTTCAGAAAATTCTGAGCCCTATCCATCCTCTGAAATAGAGATTGGTTTAAGATGGCACTCAGGGTGCAACACCTTCTTATTATTTAGAGTAGTAATGCTTCTCACTGGCCATATTACAGAGTAATGCTGCCCAAGGGGAGTGGATGTGTAGAGTAAAAAGCCCAAGGCTGGAGGCTTAACACCCACTCTTACACACATTTCTCGTTTAGACTGCTGTTGCTCTTGCCCTACAGGCTAAATGTCCTCTGGATTCCACATCACATAATCTGGTTTAGTTTCACCCAAAGGGAAACCAGCTTGCAGGCTCTGAGAGGACTTTGTGACTGAAATGGAAACACGGTAAGTTGGAATTTTCTGGAGACAAAGTCCCGAGCTGAGATGCTGACATGTAAGCAACCCTCATGTCTAAATAGGACTTCACTGCAAGAGCTCAGCAAGCTCAGACTCGAGCTCAAGAGATGCTGAAGTTGTTCTTGTGAAATCATAAACCAGGGATTTATTACAGCAATTACATAATAATTATGTAATTGCTACAAAAGTGGTATTTGTCATAAAATCAGTTATCCTCTTAGCTTGTCAATGCAGATCAAATAACAATAGTTTTATTCAAGAATATTATCTAGTTTCCTACATTAATTTGTTCTCTGATATAATGAAACACTATAATAAATTACTCTAAAATTGCTCTTATTTCTCCATACTCTGCCTTTTATACATGTAAATGTTGTGGAGATAGATGTTGCATTTCTGGACAAGTTTTTAAAATTACTATCCCAAATTGAAAGGAAACAAACTCAACATGGAGTGAAACATAAAACAGGTCACTTCTCAGTTTACATTACTTAAAACTGTAAAATAATGTAACATGTCTTTTCCACATTTAATATTAATTTTTGGCAAAGTAATTTTGAAAACAAACTAAACAAAAAACCAGCATTATTTAAAATTTTAAGCTATTTTTAATGACAAACTACTCTTTTCCTTACAAGTTGAAAGTTACCAGAATAGTAAAGCATGTGAAGAGTTTAAATTTTGATGGTTATTGACTTTCCAGTGGAAAATATTCTCAGTGAAACTGATTAGTTGCTTCTTTAAAAGCAAGGAGGAAGATAAACAATATTTAGTTGGGAAATGTTGTTACTATCCAAAAGGAAAAGCAACTATGAAGTTTTAACATCTCTTCCAGGTTCTTCACCATCGCTATCTGAGATAACCTAATTATGACTGCCACCATTTGTGAGCTTTGTGGTGAGGATTTTTAACTGTAAAAAAGAATTAGAAATGTGAATTGTGGTTTGTGTATGATACACATGCTTTCATAACTTTTTCCTAATCACACCACGAGATGTAACACAGCCTGCTAGTGCCTGCTAAGGGTTTTGGTCCAAAGAAGAAGCACTTTTCACTTTACAGCCTTCAGATGTAACTCTATGGACTCCTATATTGATATATTCAGCTTTATATGACTCCCATATTTATATGGCTTCTATACTGAGGAGCTTTATATTTCTCCTGTAAACAGTCATCTCCCCTAATCCATACTGTATGGAACAATTTGAAAATAACACTATTAATGGGAAAGTAGTCACCCACAGAAAGTATAATCACATTTGATTTTAGAAAATAATAATAAACTGAGCATGCTGCCTGGATCTCACTTGCCTATTTTCCTTTTGCAAAAGGATATTTGGGCTATGGATAATTTATAAACAAATAGTATTATATTATTGATCTCTAATATCCATGGTTACTGGGCTCCTCCAGTTTCATCTTGACTTCTATGTAATTAAACCTTGTTGCATGTAGCATGCATAGAAGCATGAGCCAGAGTAGGCTGGAAATGTGGAGATCATTACAAAAGACAAAGAGGGTAATTTCCTTTATTTTACACCTTGGCATAAGTGGCGAAGCTGTTTTGTCTTTACATGTGGGGTTGGTGAGAAAAAAGCAACATTGTGCTCAAACACCACAAACCAAGTTCTTGCAAGCAAGAGTGCAGTGAAGTTAGTGGTGTGCTGGTCAGATACAGGTGCTGATCTTTGTTCATGGTGTTGTTATAGACCTTTCTGGAATTTTCCACTTGTCGTCATACTGGGATCTATGAGAATTCCACCAGCTCACAAGTTACTCTCTTTTAGTCTCACTTTAAAGTAGTGGTAAGTACTCAGCCTTGTACAGTTAAGTTTTTAAACATTTTTTTCTTCTTGCTGTATGAAAGACCTGGACAACAAACAGGAGTGTTATTATTATTATTAAGAAGATAAAACATAAAAGTACCTATACATATAAGGCTAAGTACTACCCTAAAATTGAGCTTTCCCACACCACTACCTCTATTTTTCAGTTACAGTAATCTCAGGCAGTTCTTGGAGCAACAGTGTGGGAAACTTTAAAGCAAAACTTTAAAGCAAAACTTTGGTGAATTTTACTTTTTTAACAAACATGTTTTGAATACCCTTCTATGTCACCTTTAAACTGACCAGAAGCAGGTTTGTCCTCTTCTAGATACCTTGAGTCCAAGCTGTCTAACTATTTTAAAATGCAAATAGAAATTAGTGGAGGAAGTTCTTGCCTCTTGATTGAAACAACTTTAAAAAAAGAAAATCTCTATTAGTCTCCACACACTGATTATTCTTTCACTTTTCCTTATCAGGTTCTTTTCCATTTACTTTTAGTTTCCCTATTTCTGGATTCAATTTCCCCTAGCTTCATCTTTGTGGAATATTTATCCTGCCACAAGCTATTCCCCAAGGCCGTGGGTATCTGCTTTCCAATCTAACTGCAGAGGGAACTGCTCTGAAGGACGTGGTCACCTTTTCCATGGCAGCTACCAGAGGGCTCACTGGCTGCTCCCTCTCCTTGCATTCCTGCATATTTTCAAACACTAAGGTACTGCCTGCTAGCCCAGTCAATATTTTAATGCTCTCTGGCCACTCTCTTCTCTGCCTATTTCTTAAAAGACACTTTTAAGATTCCTTCCCAAATAAAGCATGTTAAGGATTTTTTTATTCTTTTTCCACTGTAAGTTTACTCCCAAATATGGTATTTTTGGCATGTGTTGTATCTCTCAAAGCTCCTAGTGGAGTGGATACTTACAACTAGGAGTAGATACTAAAAACAAAAATGGGATTTACAAAGAATGTTCTTCCACATAATGCATTTAAAATGAAAGCATTTAAATACACAAGAGCCATAAAGTTGCTAAACCAAAATGCTTAAGTACTACTGTAGCCACAGAAGGACCATAAGCAATAAAGATCCACTTTTGGAATATGAAGTATATACAAGACTATAGAAAACAAATCATTCAGCATATGGAAAGAGGATTTGTGGATGTTTTTGGCTACAGGAAATCTCAAAAGTTGACAATAGGAGTCATTTCAAAACTGTAGTTAAAAGACACTTCCATGAAAAATAGTGAAGCAACAATATAATTCCATCTATGTTTCTACATAATTTCATCATTCTCTGTCGTGAATGTCTAATTACCTGAAAAATTCCATCTTCAAAAGGAAATCAGTGGCCAAGATTCAAGCTCAAATGAACCCACTAGTGAGAACTGAAAACTGGGGTTTGCAAAGTCAGGTCTTTGGAAAATTTGAGATGTATATATTAAAAATTATGAAAAATGGCTCCAGAAATCAGAAAGACTAGTTTTGTCTTCACTCCTTCCTAAATAAGAATAATAAATTGCAAAATATGCAAGGCTAGATCACATCAGAGAATTCTCATAAATTATATATTACATAGTTGGACATTAAACTGTTAATACAGGAAAGCTTCAGAGTATGGGTTTCCAATTTCCACTTTATGAATTTTTGTCAGCACGGCTTCCTGTGGTCAGATGATGTATCCTGTCAGTGCCAGGCTTTTTTCCCCAAAATACTTAATTGAATTTTAATGACGTGCAGAATCTCACACACCAGTGCTTTGTTGAAAGGCAGTGCTAGAGACCATTCCAATTTTTTGTTCCTGATTGTACCTTTGTGATTTCTTACTATATTAATTCTTGTAAGCATTTCTAATTTTCTCACCGAAGACTCAACCACGTGAGCCTTAATTAAAGACATTAGTAGTCATGGAACAATTAACGTAAGTCTTCCACAAAAAGAATTGGTCTGCAGGGAAGAGGAGTTGAACAGTGAGTGTACCGTGTGCTAGCACTTTAGTTACAGAGGCCACGCTGAGAAAGCCCAAAATCAAATCAATAACAGTTTGCCTAAAGAAGAAACTATCATGCTTCATGGACTGAGACACTGAAGTCTTCTTCTTGCCTATTATTCTTGATACACAGCTGCTGTCCTGGAGCTTAATCAGAATTCATGAAGCTGCTAAAGTCGAGAAAGATTATTGATCTTATTAAAGATGTAACAGCACCAGACTGAGGAGATGGAGACTCCAGAGGAAAGAGAGGATGGGAGCCTCCGGGGGAAGCCAAAGCAGCTTCACTTCACTCTCTGTTTAGCTCACGCTGCCATGAGAAGCCAGAGGCGTTTTTCTCATAGATCAGGAGCTTAAAAGCCAGGAAACAACTCTCCCACATTGAGTACCTACATCTCCCCACCTACAGCTGCAAAGTATGCCTTCCTGGTCATCATCAACAATGTTTTAATTAACTTTGGAGGCTTAATTCCTTCTTCAGTTAATCCCATCTAATGCTACTGGAAACAAAGGAGTGGCATAGGTGTAGCTGGATGGGAATTTAGAAATTGTAGGTTACAAGGATGTTTCAGATGGCCTAACTTGACTGACAGAGCTGGTACTAACACAGAGAGAAATAATCTAGGTATACTTTTGAATCCCAGAGTTTTTTTCTGTATTAACTCTAGCGTGTAAATTAATTGCTATATTTATAGAAAATGTTCAGTGATAATATTGGAACTAGAACTGGGGGCTTTTTTTCCCCCTATCAGTAGCCAAACTGAAAAAATAAATTCAATTTGTTTAGAATGACCCAAAATACTTTTTCATTTTTTCACGAGGAAAAGAAAACCTGCAAGAGTCCCAGTTTGAATAAACTGTTTCTGTTGACAGGAAATTGCTTGTTTGATTCGGAAGTAACTAGAACAAGAGGAATCAAATCATTCAGTTCACAGAAGTTGAGAGGTAGGGGTTCCCCCTGTTGAACACCTGCATGGTTATGCTGCTTCACTCACTGAGCTGCAAGAAACTGGGTTAAATTTGGAAGGATCCTTCAACCTCAGGAGCCAGGATATTTGGAGCTGAACCTCCCTCAGTCTTTGCTGCTACAACTCTTCCATCCTCCCTCTATATGAAATGCATAATAAATATCAGGTTAGTCAGACTCCATCCCTGTAAGACACAAACTCCTTACTTCTTGTCCTCATAATTTTTTCCCACTGCCAAAGGATCATAGGGATGGAAAGAAAGATGGCAGAGAAGGAAAGGCACTGGTTCTTGCCTCCCTTCCCTATCCCAGGAGGGCAGAGGAGCATGCAGTTGGACACTTTCAGGGTGATGACCTTGAGCTTCTCCTCCCCTTTCCTGTGCCCTGCCCATAGAGGTGCTGCTCCACCCTGATGTTGCATGCACGAAATACATCAGTCTCAGGAGCAGAGACTGGGGACCTCACCCCAGAAAGGAATATAATATGGTAATTAAAGGACTAATTTAGGTAGGAAATTTAGAAGTTCAATTCAAATAATCTCATGAAGAAGAAGGTCTTGGCCATACAGTTCCCAAGTTCTCCATCATTCACATGCCAGGTATTGCATCAAATGAGGCTCAAGCCTTTTCATTTCCTCCTCCAGCTTTATTTATCTAGGTAAAAAAAGCCAGCTGAAACTATTTGGCAAATCTGATGCAGATTAAAGTGGGGGAAACTAAACCCAGTACTTTTGATAATTACTGTAGTAATCTAAAACATTCACCCAGCTGAACACCACGGTGGTATTCTTACAGCACACCTGTGCAGGCAGGATTGTCAAGCTAAACTGGAATTCATTTTATCTCTCTGCTGCAGGTGAAAATTAAAACTTAAAACCAGAAAGAAGTAACACATGTCTCCTGGCCAGCAACCACTCTCTTGATAACAGGTGACATGCAGCTGCTCTTATCAGGGTAAAAGCTGCTGCCAGGGAGCTAAGGAAGGATTGTTGGACTCATTTCCATTGCAAAAGGCATCAGATTGGTGTTGCATCAGCTGGGTGAGCCGTGCTGCTTGGAGGAATCCTTTCTGGCTCCCTACTCTTTCCAGAAATGGTCCTTTCTATTGTGGTGTATCCTCACGTGCCAGCCCAGACCGTTCTTTGGTTGGTGAGGGAGAACCACATCCTCCAGCGGGGAGAGAGAAGCCCAAGAACTTGATCTCTGTGAGCTGGACCACAGCTGTGCTGTGCTCATGTGCTCAGGGCTCATGATGTGCTTGAATTTCATGTCAGGGATGTATTTCCCAAAAACCACGGAACAGATTAATCCTTCAGTTCCACTGTGTTATTCGGGTAGTGTCATAGATAATTTTTTCACTTACAGTGTGTAGATTCTGTATTTATGATCTATCTGACTTATCTGAGGGACACTTAATTGTGAAAAGGAGACACAGCTTCATCAAGAAAGTAATTAGAAAAAGGCCATCTCAATATTCACAAGTATTTATGGAGTATGCCCCATTGCAAAGATGAATTTTATTCTGATTTTCCTACATTAGAAAAGCAAACTTTTGCCTCTTGCAACACTCCTTTGAAATCAACCTTAATGGAGGTCTAACCTTATCTTGCAGCGGTGGATCCACGTGTGTCAACCCACATATGTCATGTATGTTTTAAGCAAATAATTTCATGCAAAGTGTTTTATTTCAAGACTGAAACATTGTTCCAGAACAGGTAGTATAGGAGTGAGGCCAGGGGGGTGGACCTCTGAAGGATTTTTTCCAAGGCAAAGAAGGTGCCATGATAAAGCTCTCTCTGATCTTCTAGATCTCATTGTAAAAATAATCAATGAAGAGAGAGACAACTTACTTTAAGATACAGAAAACACTGTATTCCCACTAATAATCCATGCAGGACCACTGTCTATAGAGCAGTATTTGTCCTGCACAAGGAGTGCAAGATAATCTCAATATATTGGCTGAGAGACAGGAAATATCTGTTTCAAAACAAACAAAAAAAAGCAATGGGACAGCTATATAGTATGCACTATCAGCAGTAAGTTTATTCAAACACTTCAAAACAGCAGAACTGCCTTAGGTGGGACTTCCTTGTCTTTTCGGAGTAAACATACTATAACCAGCACCACTATGACCAGATATCTTCTGAGAAATCATATATTGTTTGAACCACTTAGGACTGATTTGGGAAAACATGAAAAAGCATCTCATAGAAAATGTTTTATTGGTGCAAATAGGTACACATTTTCTCTATGTACGTCACACTCTCAGTAACTCAGGAGGAAAATAAGATGTGTGGATACAAAACTTAACTCATAATTCTGACTCTCATCATCCAGTTAATTTCTTGTAGAAGTTTGTTTCTCAAATAAGCCATGGACTACACCAGACTTTTGATGTATCATTATTATTATAGGAGAGCAGTAGATTGAAATCAAGGTTTCTCTTTCCAAACTGCTGATATATAACAGAGTTTGGCACATCAACTAGCTTCTTTGTTTTTTCTTAAACATCTGTTCATGTAAATAGAATAAGCAACTCCTTTTCTTTCCTGAATCTATAAGAATTAAAAATAGTGTCCTTTTATAATCAGTGTGTTTCTCCTGAAGATTCAGGTTTCCTTGTTCTGCAGAATACTTTTAATTAAGGCACACCCATAAACACTGGAATGTTGGAGGATGATGTTTTTTGGAGCTGCTACTGCATACTTGTGAGTATGCTACACAGCTTGAAAGAAAATGGTGGTTTCAAGATAAACCTAAATGTCTTATAACAGATTTTTCTGTACTTTTAATTCCTGCTACTTTTGAACGTGTTAAATTTTAGTTTATATGTAGGCTCAGCCCGGTACTTTTCTACCAAGTGTGTAGGGGAGTGATGCACTACAGGCTGTAATTTAGGGGCAGGTTGGAACTGCCTGAAATATGTGTATCTTCATAATTTATTCCTAAAATGCTATTATTACCTGAACTCTCTCTAGTTTCAGCACTAACTATCCTTTCCTTCCCTGTGCACTGGGGTAGAAAGGCGGTGGGAGGGAAGCAAAGTTATTTTTATTTCTGTGGCTGCCAAGCTGCATGCCAGAGGCTTCAGGAGCCCACGCAAGCTGGGGGATAGAGCTGGGCTGCCAAGGGCTGTGCCAGCTCCGGGCAAAGCAGGGGTTTTCCAAACACTGAGACATCCTCAGAAAGGTGGTGTTGGACTACGGGCACACTCAAAGCCACTACACAAACACCAAAAGCCTCCCTGCCTGTTGTAACCATTTAAAAGTGAGAGGTGTGTGCGAACGTGGTGCTCAGATGTCACAGCAATGCCCATTCCAGGCGTCGAATCCAATGCCTGCACCGAAGGACCAAAGTGATCCCACCCGTGTAGGTGTTACTGTTTCTAAATACATTTCTGTTGCAAAAGCTCAGCCCATGGGATCTTTGCTCTTGTAAACTTCGTGGTTATTTTTACATAGTGGCACACTCCTTCCTGTACAGCTATTTAAGTTCTTGAGTGTTTCCATGGGATTGATGGGTATTAAAATTCTTTATTTGCATATAATAAAGTGGGATTTTAGTGTTATTTAGCACAGCTAGCTTGTACATATGGCAAATAGCAACGAAATACAGAAATTTAAATGTGATGAACCGTTTGAGGGGAGTTTCCTAATGAGAACTCTTCCTTGGAAAGCTTGCTGCTTGAAAGAAGGAGAGCTGTTTTATCTGGGAACTTAAACCTCCACTGGATTTATGTTTAATATGTTCCAGATTTTTGGACTATTGGATGGACAAGGTGAGCTTCTAAATTTTCCCTACTCCGTGTGTTTGATCATGTCACTGCTAAAATTAGGCAGCAAGAAGCTTAATTTATAGTAATGTAAGAATGATAAGCAGATAATGACATTTACACAGCAGTTATGGGCTGTTTATCCACAGCACTGTTGAGGGAACAGGGAAATGCCTGGGACCTGGCAAAACACTGACAGCAAAAATGGACTTCCACTTGCATAAAACACAGGAATAGGACTTCTGGTTTTATTTTCAAAATCTCTTTGTGTAAACTCAATTCATACTATCTACCAGGGAGCAACAATTTTGAAAATGTCATCTTGTTTTTGTCTACACAGACACATATTTCCTGAGTGGCAGAAGACAAAAACTGGATCTCTGAAAGTTGCTTGAAAAATAATCAGTCCTCATGAAGATTCAAGATAATATTTAAATTTTTTGTCACTGCCCAAGGATCTTAGTATTATTTACACTTCAGACACGAGACTGGAAACAGTTTTGATTTTTTTTATGTATCTGTAATATTGATTCAAATTATGTAATAGCTTCTCCATGTTTAAAACCTAGAAGTATGTTTAATTTATAAATACAAAGATTTAATTTAAAAAATGCTATCCTGAAATCAGCATCTTCTTATCCATGTTATCAGTTCTTTCTTTTTCAAGAGAAGATCTAATTAACAAATCCACATTCTTTCTCCTTTCATTCACTTTCCCACTTTCTTCTCTCACTCTCAATCCCTTTTCCTGGCAATTCTTATCAGATTTTCATTTCACCCCTCCTCCTTTACCAGTAATCCTGTAATTTTCAATTTGTAGGGTTTTTTTTCCTTTTCCTTTGTTTGTCATGACTCTTCACAAAAATCCCAGTATACATGGAATGATACCTGTCTCACCCATATTTTTTTAAATCCTGCATTTGACCTAATTTTGCTGTCATATTTCTGCTGAGTTTTCCTCCTGTCTATAAGTTTTAAAATAAAATAATTCATTGCCTGAAACTATGACCTCAGATGGCTTTCTGCCAGCTTCACCTTTTCCCAAGCTGTCTTAAATTTCAGCTGTGTACACCCCACTCAGCTCTTTTGAGGCCATTATTAGTGATGTGACCAAATCTCAGGACTCCCTCCACCTCCACAGCCTGTGATGTTAGTGATCACACTGTGACTCAGAAATATTGCCCTCTCTTGATTCACCATCAAAAAGATAGAAAGGGTTTTTTTTTTTTCTTTTCTTGTTTTCTTTTTCAATCATGCCAATTCCTTCACCTTTCTTTCAGCTGTGGGAGATCTCCATCCTAAATCTCAACAGATTCTTCAACAGGCTCTTTTTTTACCTCTTATTATTCTACTTGTGTGTTTTTTCTAGGTGATTTCTTGCAATTTCATCAATGCAACTGTTATATCTAGAATGCAAGTTCTCCACTTTTGATTACCCATACCTGATTTCCCTTTGAGCCTAAAACACTGAAGTCAAGATAAGCTCCCTGAATTCTCTCTCTGATTTTATCAGCCTCTCTCTGTATCCTTTCCTGGCATTCCCCTTCAGTGCCATTTTGAACAGAAGTTAGGAGCATCCATTGGGCACTTATCTATAATCTTATCTTGTATCTTACTGTGCAGTTTGTTGTTCCAAGCTGACAATGCCATTTTCAGTTGCCCTTAAGTTTTTGTCTCTCAGAAGTTCTTTCATATATATATTTCAAGCTTTCTTCTAGACAACTATATAGCCAAAAATAGACTTTAAAAAAGACTATGAAGCCTTCCCTCAAAGTTGTCTCAAATCCCACTACTTTCATGATGCATTCAGGAAACAGAACTGGTATCAGGCTGTGGCATTTTCAGTGAGGAGTGCTTCTTTTAATTTATTTGTAGATTTTTAAAAATACTGTGGGCTACTTCTTAGAGTATAAATATCTAAACTATACTAAATACATACTCTTCCTCTCTTGCTCCCATCTTCTGGGGTTTTTTCTTCAGTTTTTCTTATAAATATTGCTTTTTTTTATGCTTTAAGAAGTGCTTTTTTGGCATGCACAGTAACCAGTACAGTATCCCATGATATGACAAATAATACTAACTTAGGTTTTTTTAGCTCTACTCACATGACACTGATGAGATTTCAAAAAGCATTTATTCTGCTCAGACACCCGTAGCAGCATATGCACAACAACAAGACTCAGTGCTAAATTATGTGATGGCAAAAAAGTAATTAAGTTCAAAGATGTCAGATGGTTTGATACATTTATATGGTCAACTCATTTCATAGCATTGAAATACTGTAAAAATGTAGTTGGAAAACAAAATATTTGCAGTATTGTACACTTCCATTAATATCTTTTCACAATCAGGATTTCACTCCTGTTTTTAGGATAGAGATTTTTAGATAGGGATTCCCACTGATGCCAGTTAGAACTGTCTGTATCAGGACAGAAAAAGGGGACAGAGAAGTATTTATTTTCTGTATATATACAATGCCAGGCATAATAGGATCACAGGTAACTAACAGGTAAGAAAACAGATGAAATAAAGTTGGTTAGCAAACATTTTGAATTTAGTATCTTAAAGGTGTGAGAATCATTTCTGATCAGCATATTCTAATTTTATATAAACCAAAAAAATACCAAATACACAAAGCTCAGGCCCACTGGATTGCATAACTTATAAATCACTTCAAGAGATTTAAGTGTGAAAAGTGATATGAAAGTGCAAGTTGTTAACCACCGTCGCAGCTGACTGAGCGTTTTGTTTATTCTCTAACCAGATTCTGCTTCAGGAGTCTGTACCACAACTAATTAACCATAATGCTTTATAATTGTATAAACAGAATATATAACAGATCTTTATGATATATAATTAATTCTGCCCTTAAGGAAAGCTTTTATAAGTCAAACCATGGGCTGTTTGAGAACTGCCTCTTTATGTTCTCCCTTACAAGGCAGGTATATTTCCCTGCCAGCAGAGCTCTGGGAACATTCTAGAAAATAATGTTCGTTAAGGCCAGCCAGGTGTTTTCTTGCAGACTGACTACTGGGAGCCCCATCTCTGAAGCTGAGGTGGCTGCAGCTGCCTCTGCTCCTTCCCTTGTGCAGACTGCAGTGAGGAAAGGCACTTTGGTAGAGAAAATTTTCTGGTTTTCAAGATGAAACTCACTTGCTGTTGTCATGCAGTAGTTATTTGTTTAATCTTGAGTTTTGTCAGCCTTAGTTTTTGGGGGTTTTTTGTGTATTAAATTCCAGGCTGAACTTGATCATTGCTGCAAGACTGGAACAAGAATCCAGGCAAACACACATAATTTGTTTCTGGATTATGACTCATGAATAAGCACCACTCAATATGGTTAGAGGATGGCCATTCTCTCATCTGCTCTTTGATGTGCTTGTCCTTCCCGTGGAAAAAAAAAAAAACCAACAACAACAAATGGACACACACGAGTTCAGGAGACCTGGGAGATCAGACACCTGATGTCACTACATGAAGACCTTCTTTCTTGAAGTGACAGAACAGACAACATCCATCCCTAAGACCTGTTCAATCAAAGGTGTGAGTCACCCTTACACTGGGCCTGGAGCTTTGTGTGTCCCAGGCCAGAGCTGATAGCAAAATCTTGAAACACTAGGCTTAGCAGAGCTGAAAGTACAGTGAAAGACTCCACTAGACTGTTTGCAGAGAAACCCTATCTTTGTAAAATGCTAATCAGAGCCAGCAAATTTCCAAGCATCCCAAGGTGAGAAACTCTCATCCACCTAGTACTCTGCTGATGATCTCGTAGGAGATCCATTTCTAAGGACCACTGTGCCTTGGGACATTGGCTCACTCTTTGGACATCTTAAATGTACATAATTGTCTTGGAGTGAAGTTAACGTGAAGATAAATTGTTTGCTGGAAGAAAAAAAGGAAAGAAAGAGAAGAAACAAAAGAAAGAGTGAGCAAAGAGCAGAAGCCTCCTTGATCTAGCCATCACTTGGCTGAATGGGAGGCACAGGTTCACATTACACTCCTCTGGAATGATAATCACACCCTTTGAGGCTGACACACCACTGGGAGGATTATCTTTGCAGGGCAGCCCAGATCCTTCTCACTGATAAAGCTGCTGTATCTGAAAAGTATTTGGCAGAACTGTCACCACACACACAAACAGAGGAGCTGACTCTCCTAACCTCAGAGGCTTGGTATGGGGAGTAGTCTGTATCAGCTCCTGTGCCCTCCAGATCAACTCTACAGATCACCTATGGAACTTGGAAAAGAAAACAGTTTCCTTGGGGAGCTTTGAGGTGGTTTTATTAATGGGTTTCCACACCTTTTGAGGTAACATTTTTAAGGTAACAAGCTTTTTTTTCCCCCACTGTTTTCCCACCCACATGCACTTCTGAATACATAGCTTTCTTCTCTCTCCTTGTGAACTAAGAAGTCAGAAAAAAATTTTTTTTTCCTTTTCTTTTTAAAATTAAGAGATACCTCTTCTTCTACCCTTGCATAATCAACTGCACTTCTTATTCCCTTTCTCTAGACTTCTTACAATGAGTTATGTCACATATCATCGTTTTTCCAGATAAATTTTCTGTTTAACATTCCCTCTCACGTAACAGAGATACACTGTCCATTGGTAGAGCCAAAGCCATAACTCAGTACTATAGAGGAAGATCTTCCCCTTGAGACCTTTCATCATGGGCTTATAATAACTGAGCAATTACATCAAAGAGTTCAGTTTCTGCATGATGACACTGATTCCTGCTGTTTATTGGAATGTTCTGTCTCCACCAGTAGTGGCTACTTTATATCTCAAGCATCAGGGAAATAATGCATATCTACGTCTACTTGGCTGGCAAGTACAAGTTTGAATTTCTTCAAGTAATGTGTGTGCATTTTGTCATTTAGGACTAAAAAGAATACGAAGAAATTATCCAAAAGATGTGCTTCATTTGAACTGCTCTGATCTCTCAGAGAAAGAACTCTCTTTATGGCCAAATAATGCTTATAGATAGATTTGCCAAACAATGATTTTCTTTCCAAGGACCCATAAATCTTAGATTACTTTTGAGAGTAATAAATGTTGCAATAATGCTGTACTTGATTACAGGCAAGACTATAACAGCTCTGACTGGTAGTGATTCTGTAATTATGTTTGATTACAGACAGGCTCTGTGCCATGCAAGGGGGGTTATTTGTTGCCTTCTATCAGTCCTGGATTCCACTGGATTCCACTGGAGACCAAGAGCATGCCATGCCAGCAAACACAGCTTACTCACCTGCCTTCCTCAGAGCACAGATTTAATAGCAGGACCTGTGATAGTTGGGTGTGCACAACCTTTTATGGAACTGTAATTAAGCCACTATGTAACTACGTCAGTGATGGCCACCACCTAAAAGGATCCTGAATTTCAGCAGCTCTTGAGGGCTTGATCATGTATGCTTCATCGTGTGCAGGGGCTAAAGTTACTCATGCCTTTATTACAGTGACAGCAAGAACCAAAATGACAATGAGAAATAAACTGTATCTGTAACATTGTCCATGCTTTCTGTTACCAAAGAATTTTAAAAAGGAAAAGCTTCATTAAGTCAAGTAGCCCTCCCTGTGTCAATGAACAACAAAAAAGTATCATGCCTTACAATTTATTCTCTAGTGCTTTGTTTATTCGGTATTAAATGACTCATGGAATAAGGTTTCCACCTCTCCCCATGGGAGATTATTCCAGCTGCTGAGACCTACTAGCAGCTCCCTTTCTTTTTTTTTTTTTCTCTTTTAATGATGTTGAAGTTTTGCATTCTATTTTAGTTTGGGATGTGAAAGAGACAAAGGAAATTCACATCCTCAAACTTGCTTTAAAATGGACTTTGACATGGACTCAGAAACCCAAGGAAACATGCAGTTAAAACAGAAATGCATCTTGTATTTCACTTAAATACCATGCCACCTCAATAGAACACTTTTAAGCTAACTGCACACTTCCTTGTTTTTACAGTTTTGTTCCTTACCACTATGTAAATGCACTTTTATTGTATGTAAATTAGCATTAGGCAAACTCTTAAAGCCTGTTTTATACCTGTCACACCAACAAACCCTATTTACAAATAAATATTTGTTTCTACATGCAAATATATTACCTACCTGGAAATAATAATTATTTCCAGCATTTTGACTTAGTGCTGTGACTCTGCTCTGGCCCCACAACTGGTTGTATGCACACAATGGAACATTCCAAGAATACTTTGCTTAAAGAGTAGCATACCCTAAAATTCATTAATGGTTCTCTAATGCATTTTATTGTTTTTATTCTTACCAGGCTGCAAAATCTATTTAAAAAGAGAATATTCTCCTGCTTTGAAGATTCAGAGATGGAGTGTTTACCTCCCAGTAGTAGTTGTGGAGTCCACCATGTCACTCAACAGCTTGCCATTTGGCTGGTAAAGGAACAGTGATGATAAGCTCCAAATAAAGTTTGGTGCTGTTTGTTGCGCCTAGAAAGAAAGGTCGTAGTGAACAAGGCTTTACTTGTCAGAAACAGTGCAGTAGGATAACTAGAGGGGTAGAAGAAGCCCAGGAAAGGACTCTCTGAAATGAAGATTGAAGCTCCATAACCCTCAGATTTGCCTTTTAAATCAGTATTGTCAAAATGTACCCTTATTAGCAGCAGCACAAATCTGACAGCTGGGCACTGGTGTGGTAGGGGCATTTGTGCATTAATGCAGTTCAAAAAAAAAAACAAACAACACAAAACCAGGTACAGACCAAATCAAGAAATCTTAATAGAAAGATGTCAGGGACTCTACTATCAGACACCTATTACTGTTTTAATGGATCATAATGGCTTCAAATCTACCTCGTTAAGGGGATGCTGCTCATTTAAAAAGTTAAATGTCATATAAATCTAACTACTATACAGTACATTTGTGCTTTCCTAATATCCTTAGCAGGGTAACTGCTCACATGAAATGGTGCTTCTCCTTTCTTTTATTATATTGGTGTGATTGGTAATAGATATAACAATATCATTATATTCAAATTGCTACTGGTATTTGCTTACTGTTTCTACCTTTTCCATTAAAGATACTATTGCTCTACATCATATACAGTACCTAAGTACTCTGAAAACTTCTTTTTTCCTCACAGATTGTTCTATGATGTAGCATGAAACTATTTTAAGGAATAATTATTCTTATTATGTTAACATGAAGTCTTGCTATTGTTTTGCTATTATTATTGGTATATTTTAGATGGGAAACTGGCAAGATAAATTATAGTAAGGAACCACTAGAAGTGCCCATTACATTTGACATGGCAGGTTATCAGAATACCAACCATTTTACTGTGTTTCAATCAGCTTCACTTTGGAGAGTAGCAACCACACATACTTGTTCAAAAGTGTCCTCATACCAAATACCTAAAAATGGAAAGAAGGGAAAATAAACCTGCAAAATCCCTCAGCTCCTCCTTTGAAAGAACTTGGGCTTAGTCCAGCTGTGCAAATGAGACTTTTTTCCAGATGATGAACTGGAGAAGGGACATGGAGATGGTGGTTGAGTCAAGTAACCAAACTCAGAACAGTAATGTAGGGCAGGATTGCCTGGAGAAAACTCAGCTTCCCATGGGATACAGTCTGACATGGTTAACTTGCTAGCTAAAGGGAAGTGTTGAATGGAATTACCTGTACCAATGAATAGAGAGAAAAACTTCAGACTGAATGCGGAGCTGGAAGGAAGGTTTGGTGATTTTAGCTGTGTGTTGAATGTTCGCCTTTATGTTAAAGCAGACGCCTAAGGAATACATAATTCAAAAGTCCCAAGTGGTTGGCCTATTTTCCTGAAGAAGAGAAGAGAATGTAGCAGTAGGTCTGATTCCAGATGAGATAAGACTTTGTTATAACAAAGGTAATGTTAATGGGCAGGTTCTGGTTTAAGTGAGTTATTCAGTATCACAAAAAGGCTTCTGACAGATAGGAAAAAAAAAAGACAATTATCCAAAATGGTATTCAATTTTCTTAAGGGGAAATCTTACAGCTGGCTCTTATTCTGTAGTTTCCTGGCTTGTTCATTATGCAGTCCTCACTCCTGGTGACAATCCTTTACACTGAATGAAATAAAGTTAACAATAGCATTTGACTAAAAAGAAAGTACTATAATACCTTCTCGCTGAAATTCGATTGTAAACTTGATTCTGATATTTTCCAGTTTGTGAGTATTCATAAATACTGAATTTGACCTAGTGTAAATACTGTTGGGCCATGGCATTTTCCCCATATCCAGGAAGATAAAGACACGAGCAAAGGAAATCTAACACTTGACCACATGCTTGGCCCCAAATTGGATGCTCAACAAGGTTAAGGTAAGTCCTCAGGAGTGGGTTTCCTTTTGTTGTTGGAAGACAGCTTGAGCATGTAGAGACTTGAAAGTGATCATGAGTTGGAAGTCTTTTCCCTGGTGAGTGTCAACAAAGCCAACAGTGGGGATAATGATGTATCAGCAGCCCTGGAGAATTCAAGGGCTCAAATGCAAGGTAACTTCTGAGAGTTGGAGTTATCTTGGGGATAGAGAGTGCTTGGCTGATCTGAGGAGATCATATCTGTACCACTGAACATTTGGGAGCTCTGAGAAGATGGAGTGCAGCTGATGAAGGCAGCATCTGTCTGTCAAAAAATCTTGTAGTAAAAATAATTCCATATACATTTTTCCCCCATTACTGTCTTATTCCAGCTAGAACTTTGTTTAAAGGCAAAACACACCAAAAACTAGACCTCCACAGCCTGAGACAGATATTTTCTAGGAAAATGGGCCACTGCTGCTTCAGCAGAGCTGCTCAGCTCCAGATAGCTGAATTTCACATGGTGGCCCTTATTACAGGTGATGTTCCCATTCCTGCCTAGGGATGCTCCAAGTCCACAGAGGCAAGTCCACTGTTTTGGCCTCAGTTTTGTCATTTGAGAACTGCAGTTTGGGTCATTAGGGGTTGTTCTAGTCTTCAGCCACAGCTAATGCTTTCTGGTAATCATCTCTTTCAGAATATTACTGTGATGTAAGTACTTCTTGTTATTTCTCTCTTTCCAAATGTAATATTACCAACTGTATATTCATTACAAATAAGTGAAACACAGGGAATAGACCTGAACATACATGAAGACAAATGCACCCTTTCTCATTCCTATTTTGCATTAGATGCTGTGTGAATACCTCAGACATAGTCACGTAGGACTTCATTCTAAGGGGAGTGGGCAAAGGGCAGCAAAGAAAACGTAGAGGGAGGTAAGAGAGACATAAAAATAATGAAACAATCAGGTAGATACACTGGTAGCAGAGTATTGATGGCCTTATGCCCTGGTAAGAGCCTAGAAACAAAAGGTATGTCCAGATTTGAAGAGTTTGCCCTCTCTAAAACCTTCAAGTCAGAACAAAATAAGGATTAGGATTGCCCAGTTTCTAGTGACTGCTTAAAACTTCTCAGTTTCCATGGCTCATGGCACTCATGTAAATCTGCTTCTGACCTCGAGAGATGAACCTGTTATCAATTGATAATAGTAGGAGAGCTGTGAGTAACTTCACTTCATTCTTGCCTGTCACTGCCCCACTCCTTGAGTTCACTCCCTTGCTGTTGTGCTCTTGCTGTGATGTATAATTTCCACTGCTCTCAGGATGCCTCTCCCAGAAGCTGTGTTAAGGATGTCCTTGTCTCCCAGAAGGATTTAAGATTCAGAAATACCTGTTATCTCCAGTATGAACTCCCTTAAGTGTACGCCAGCTGACAAGGTAGTTCCTTAAAGTGGAAAAGAGAAGCAAGAAATGCCTTTTACGTGGCTTTTGAAAAGCTGAAAAGGGTATTTAAGGCAAACATGGGTTTCAGAAAGATAAGAAGATTCTGATAGGAGCTCGGTTTTTACTTCAGTTTCTCTGTAATATCTTCTTAATATTACAGAGCGATTGTACTCCCTGAGGGAACTACTCTGAAACCTAGATGAAAAACAGTGAAAAATTCAACAGTTGGTATCCCACTTCAAAATACAGAAGAATACTCTCTTAATCTCTTCTGAAAGAGACTGTTTCCTAGGGATATGGCATGGTGTTGTACCATGTATGCTAACTCTAGTTTAGAAAGAATTTGGATGGAAATAACTTTCGTGGAGCAAAGCCTCCCCAGTACATCTGTTGATGTGCCTGGTAACAGCTTGGCTGGAAGCAGCCCCAGAGGATCTTTTCTTCTCTGGTTGCTGTGAAGGCAAGTGAAGTGGTGGTTCAGTTTGGACTCTAAGGCTGTGGCATGGTCCTCAGCTTCCTTGGAAAGGAAGACTTGCTACAGATATTTTACACTTACATGCCCTGTGGTTTGGGGTGTGCATGTGGGCTCTTGTTTTGGGGCTTGTGGGATTTCTTTTGTCAGACATTTACCTTGTCTTTATGCATCTATTCTTCCCATCCAAATACCTTGCTTGTTGGATGTGCAAGAACATGGATTGTAAAATTTAGCCATTGTAAAATAGTATCTGAACAGACAAATTCAAGTTATACTAGCTCATCCTTGTTTTAGTGTGACGTAACCTTGAGCATTGGCAATAGCTGGAATGATGTATCAGCTATTGTCTCAGTCAAAGGTGTACTTTCTTTCTCAGCTGATACCAGATGATTTTTGGTGTGTAAGACACTACTGTATCAGCACTGTTATCTGACAAAGTTACAGGTATAGGAAAATGTGCTTACTGTTTAATACACTGCTGATATTACTGTGGGCAGATGGCTACTGTGAATGCTTTCTAGTCATTTTGAGTCCAATGCAATGAAGCAGAAAAAAATAAACTAGATGGACTCCATAGCTGTGATTAAGCACAGTGCAAACTCCTTGGTGGAAAAAGTCTCTACAGCCCAGTTTTACAAACAAATTTGGCTCATGCTAGCAGAAAACAAAAAGACCAGACTAATGGAAGAATACATGGTTGCTGATTTTTCTTAAAATTAATTTATACGAGTGGCTTTGTTGACTGAGCACATGCTCACGTGGGTGTGCGGTGTATTATTCCAACCCTTTCTGTAACATAACCGCAGTGACCGCGTCACATGGTGCTAGTGCAAACAAAGTCTCACTAACAGCCCATGAATAGAAGCATTTTCCAAGAATACAGTTTCTCATTGGGACTATCGACTGATTTCTGTGCTACCAAGGGATAAGGATAGCTATGGACAGCTTTGGAAGTATAGAGTAAGTGTAGTAATCTGAAGAACGCAAGACAAAAAAGAGTACAAGGGATATAGTTAATTCTGTCACACTTTTACTGGATTACTGATTGGAAGCCAGTATCTAATATAGGAGAGTATATCTTGCTAAACATTATACATCTCTCTATATTCCATGTCCTTTTCGTTCTCTTAATGTTTGAATCTTAAAGGCCATCACTGAGTTGACTTCTTCCACATAGCAAGACTCCCTGCATTTTCCCTTCTCCTCCATTACTATCCTATTTGCATCAGATCCAAAATAAGCACTGTTTTCTTGATGGGCTCAGCTGAACTTATCTTTCTGATCTTACATCCATTTATTTTCTTAGCTATTAAGCCACTCATCACAATCTCCATCTTGTTTTGCATTGTCTCAGGTTATCAATTCATCTAATGGAATCTCTTTCTCCAGGAACAAAAGCACTTTTAAAAATTTATAAAAATATTTACTAATATTTTTAGTAAAAGTAAAACTAGTTTTACTTTAAAAAGTAAAACTTTATTTTCCTCCTGACATTCTCTGAGAGGTGCTTTTGGGTGTAGATTAGGAAAAAAGTGTTCTATATACACTTACAGGAAAAGATGAAAACTCAATTATTTAGACTTTGAAGAGCACCTTGATTTTTTTAACGAAAGTAAAAATACTGTCAAGGTTTGATGAACGTGAACAGACTTTGTTGCAGGAAATTCTGGCTGTATCTCAGCCTTCCCTGCACGGGAGTGGAGTAAGCGGGAAGAGGCAGACAGTCCTCTGGGAACAGGGACAGCGCAAGATGTCCACTGCAATGGCTCTTTTAAGCCAGTGTTAAGTCGGCACCCCTGTAAAGTCCACTTTGAACTCAGAAGCACATCTTGGCAGCTCACCCAGCGTTTCCCGGGGCCGTTCTCCCCGCGTTCCGCCTGCGGGCACCGCATCCCAGCGCTCGGCACCGGCCCCGGCCCGGGCTCGGGCCCGCCCCTCCCGCCGCCGCCACATCCCACTTCCCC